>JANIJG010005499.1:1120-50347 GCA_024611175.1 Megaceryle torquata
TAATAATAATATTAAAGTAAAATTTAAATGATGCATAAGATGAACGTGTTAAATATTTTGTTCAGTCTTATTGTTTGGGAGCTTGTTTTCTTTCTTTTTTTTTTTTTTTTTTCTTCTTCCCCTTTTATTTTTTTTTCTTCTGTTGAGAAGTACTTTTGAAAAGCATATCACCATTCACACTAAAGTAATCTAGAAAAAAATACATGAAATAAAACATGGCCTGTTTTCTTCTACAGCACTGATAGCAACCTTTTTCTCCTAAGAGGCAAAAAGAAATACAAATGAAAGTGAGAAAAGGGGGGGGGGAGCCCCCCAAACCTTTGTAGTTGTGTCTCTCTTAATTGATCTTTTATGTGCCAATTTAAATCAGCCTTGTTTTTCTAGCCATTATTTTAGCCAATGCATCCTGCTTTAGATCATTTATTTTATTTTCTATATTTTTAAAGAGCTATCTAAGGGTATCTCCCATTCAACGAGTTTGAGTCAGTGAAACTAGCAAATAGGACATTATTACAGAAAAATGAGAGTGCTGAGAAATCAGCAACTGGAAGATACCTCTGAAACTAATAAATGAAAAGAGCCTTTTGATGGCTCTCGCTGAAAAGATATTTTATTTTATTTTTTTTCTCCTGTGTGTGGGATTTGAGATGTGTGATTCTATGGAGCAGCCAGGCACCCCTGCTGCTAGGCCCTGGCTAGTAGTTGGCCCCCCTCTGGCAAATGTTATGGAGAATTGGGAGGAATTTTATGGCTGTCTTTTCCCTCAGCTCTTTTTTCTTTTGTCTTCTTTGAAGAATGACTTTAGACATTTTATTTACATATTTAACCATGGATGAAAGAGGAAAAAGAAAGCATTTGGTCCGTTGTGGGAATAGTGATATGTTTAAATTAATGGAAATCTTATTAGGCTTCTAAAATTTTAAGCAAAAGATTTTTAATGAAACTTTATAATTAAACATGATTTCAAATAATGTGCCAACTCACAGGAAAGATGCATTTCTCCCTCTAGCTATCCATCTCCCCACCACCCAAAAATGTGCAGAGGAATCATCTGTATCTTAAAGTCCAGCTCTTCTTCTGTCCCATAAGCAAAAAGATTTAAAAATCTGAATATTTAATCAGGCATGTCATAATTCAAACCATAACTAAATATTTTGTAGGTAAAGCAAACCATAAACAAGACCAGGAAAGAGACGTGTCCCCCCTCCTCATCCCTGCAATGCTAAAGTTTAATGCTGTGTAATCTACTGCAGTGATAGAGTAATAAAATACTTTGATATGGGTAATGGTGAAAATCAAAGTTGCATCTCTTCCATACGTGTTAGAGTCAATGGAAATTACAGCACTAGGCAAGGTTTTCTGAAATGGGATTAAAGAAAACCCAAATAATCCATTTGAGATAATGTTCTGACACTTCAGCAGTAAAGAGAAATGAAATGATAGGTTTGGGGAGTTAAAGAGTTAATTAATACATTAAAGATTTTTAGTAAAATAGTCTAAATTACTTACAATTAACAGTAGTGTGTTATGACAGAGCACGAACTGCTACTGACGGTTCTATATTTAAGAAATCTGTAGCTATAACTGTTTTTGAGGTTTCATATTTTTGGCCAGCTGTTTATCACACAAGAATTAGAGATCAGTTTAATGTTAGTCTCATTCAATAATCCTGTTCTCATCTATATTTGCATTCATTCAGACACTTTTTAACTGCTTACGTGTGATACATGTTTCATCCTGGCAACAAAATATGTATCTTAAAAACATTAGCTATAGAGAAGATAGGAACTGTAAAAGAAAAAGGTCACATACACAAAAAAAGAAAGCTGATCACTATCTCAGCAGTTTTATAAGACTGCCTTTCTTACTGAATTTCCCCTAGATATTGATAAAATTAAATGGCATGCAGAAAAGTGTTTACTTTTTATATCAAACGGGCTTGTTTTTTCCTAGCCACAGAATCTTTGTAGCAGTTTTCCTCCAATATTTAAACAAACATGTCTGCCTAATAGGACAGGCATACTGTGAAATATTCCCATGCAAGTGAGAATATTCACAATGCACAAAAAGTTTTAATTACCTTAGAAAGCCACCACCACCAACAGTTAAAAGAATTAAAAACAAAAACAAATCATAAATGGATGAGTGGGTTGTATAGTACTGTTCTAATACAATTTAGCTGGCTATTTTAAGGGCACTTCCCTTGAAATGTGGTTTGAAATATTACCAAAGGTTCGACGGGGTGCATTAGTGTGAATTGCAAATCAGAACATTTCTTTAATCCCCTTTTCATGGCCTGGCTTCGGATCAGTGGCATCTAAGGGACTCCCCACTGATTCTGGCTCAGGAGGAACCATTCACTGGGGCAGCTTCCCTCCTCTATTCC
Source organism: Megaceryle torquata (assembly GCA_024611175.1). Classification (NCBI taxonomy): domain Eukaryota; kingdom Metazoa; phylum Chordata; class Aves; order Coraciiformes; family Cerylidae; genus Megaceryle; species Megaceryle torquata. The sequence goes on from JANIJG010005499.1 coordinate 3,507, forward strand.
CACAGTCCAGAAAACAACACCACAGACAGACACCCTCCAACTAAATTAGATTAAACTCCTTCTCTTCCACAGCACATTAGCCTTTTCACTGCCCAAGATTCATTATTCAGCTACTCCTAATTTAAAGATACAGTATTTTTCTCCTCTTAGGAACAAAAACAACAAACAAAACTAAAGCCAAAGCAGAAAAAAAAATATTCTTGATCAGAAATAAACCAATAATTCAAAAGTTAGATAAAGGTAGGAGAATATTCTTTTCATTTATACTCTAATATTACAGGGATATTACCATTTTAAAGCACAGGCCACAGCAGAAAGTTGTATAGAGACTAAAAACAAGGACAGGCCTAGTTAAAAAGAAAATGCACACAGATTTCTTTTCTTACATACACCATTTGATAAAATTCATTCACAGTTCTTTTTGCATGCAATGTCTGCATATCTTTCAGCCAAATCTAAACTCATAAAGGCATAAATGTAGTGAAAACTGCACATGATAGCAAGGATTAATTAGTTCTCTTCCAGTCACTTCTTCCCTTATTTTCCATCCATAACTTCTCGTCCGTTACTTTTCAAGACTAAAACTTCTCTCCTTCAGCTGTGAGCCTGTACTTCTTGACAACTACAAATGCTAGCAGCTAACAATAGACAGGAGTAGTAAGATCCCAAGCAAGCTGTCTCTTAGGTCTCAAGAGTCTAGATGGCTGTTGCTGCCCTCACAGCATCAGACATTGCATGAACCTGTTCTGAGCAACTCCCACTTCTGGGCACTATTTTATACAGCCTACATTATTTGTGTACCACCTGGATGGTGCACATGGAGAAAACTGATAATCTCTGGCCCTTAATCTTCTCATAAGAAAAAATGAACCACCCTGCTGCAGAAGGAGCTTTACTGCTCATGCTGTTTTGTAAAACTAAAATATCTTTCCAATAAAATTCCAGTACAGATATTTGCAACATCTAGCTTGCAGCGTAAAATAATTTTAGTTTTGTACTTCTGGAATATCCTGAAAGGTACTCTCAGTGCCTGCAACTCCTAGTTGTAGTTTCTGTGCGTTTCTAAATTAGCACCTAGCATGTGGAAAGATGATGGGGTAGATGAAAACAGTCTGAAGTATTACTGCTGTGATAGAGGACCACAAGGTCTATTCCCCAAACACTAAATATCACTCATTCATGAACTTCCAAAGAAATATACAGAAGTTACTTACCTCAGAGTTGCTCTAGTTCTCTCATGGGAAAAACTGATGCGAAATGTTGTGATAATCTGGGCCTTCGTGTGGAAGTTGCAGGACAGATATACTTTTCATATGAAAGGATAATGTAGCTATAGGACAGGTCTGAGGATTGAGTTTTTTGAAATTTAGTATTTTTTCCATTCATACTTGATCATTACTTGTTTTGGTGTTGGAAGAAACGCCTGTGGGCATTGATGTAGAAGACAGTTTCCAACTGTCTGTAACTGCTGAAGTAGTGACATCCCAGCTTCTGTACCCATCCTGTAATATACAGAACAGACTGGGGACAGGCTAGAAGTAAAGATTTAGAATATGCAATTGGAAAGGGAATGAGGTTTATCAGAGAGTTGCCAGGGTAAGCAAACATGCATTTTAATCCTTAACCCCAGGATTGAAGAGCTTCAAAGATGCCGCAAAGTGTCATTCTGTGTCCATCACTCATGTCCTATTTTACCTAAGTAATCTTTTTTCAGTATCTTAATTCTTAATTTCTGATTTTAATTTTTTTTTTTTTTTTGGACCTACAAAACTGAAAAGCCTCCCTCACTGAAAATCAGTGATGGCTACACTCTTTCATTCTCTTACATGCTTTTTGCCATTTCCCTATTGCATAAGAAGATGGCTTTGTCTTTCACCGACTGTTCAGCAGCAGAGAGCTGGGATGCAACAGACAAGTCAGTTCTCTTTATCCGGTATCTTCCAAACCCATTCATGATTCTGGTATTATTTCTATGGTCTTTTTCACTTCAGAAGACTAGTTCATGCTTTTACAGTGCCTCTCTTCATAATGCCTGTATGTACGTCCCATACAAGAGAACAATTTCAGAGTTTTATCAGTAGTCTCTAAACTGTCACACAGGGAAAAGTGATGTAGTGATGAACTTGTATTAGCGATGTATTTAATGTGTTTAAGATGATTTTCCAGTTTGAGAGGTAGGCTAAAATTCCAGACCTCCCTATATGTCTTTTCACCATCTCTAACTTACACTGTTGTCTTAAGGTCATTTTTATCTGCATGATTTAATAATAGTATCAATTTTAAACTTAACCTAGTTTTATTTACCTAAGTGTCAAATTAATAGTAGTAAGCATTGGAGGAGGGACTTTTATCCCTTTTTTGCTTTTGCATATCAGAAGAGAGTTAGAAAGGGATTTATAACCTAATGCAAGGGCCGTCCTTGCCCAGCCTCAGCCCCTGATGCATCAGAACAGCTGAAATGCACTAGCTCACTGACATATCCTCCCTTTGTCCTTGTCTTTGACACTTCACTGTGTGAACAAGAGGACTAGGCCAGCTCCTTTGCCTGCTGCAGAGGATACCAGGATTCTTACATGTTCATTAAGTAAATGGTAAAGATCTCTCACGCCCTTTTATCCAACAGAGTTCCTTTATAGCACCACATGTTATATTGTATTGCACTTCACAGTAAAGGTGGTGGCAGCCACAGTAACACTCTTTTCTGAAGTTCTGAATAAAGGTTTTTAAATCATTTCTCAGAAGATGGGTAAAAGGCGTTTACTTTCCTAATACTAGACTGGTTTTCTTTGATTTATCACATTATCTCTTTGGAAAGTTTTTACTATAACATTTTTAAAAACAAAACAAAATGAAAATGAAAACATTGGTTTGGAAACCTGCAATGTACCTTCCCTCATGCTTGATACAGACCACTGTAATAAAAACAGAGCCTGTAGAAAACAATCCTAGCATAAGTTGCTTTCCTGTCTCAAGTTCAATTGTCTTTTGAAGAGCCTTTTAGAACTTGCTATAGTAGAAACCTGCATCTCAGAGTGTTTTCCAAGTGTGAATTAATTCTTTTTTAAATCCTTCTGTGATATTATAGGTAATTTTTTTTTATAACTGGTATAAAGAAGGATAAAATGGGATACCAAATACATACCCAACATCAGAAACTGAAAAAAAAGCACAGTACAAAATAAAATTCTGGCATTCAACTTCAAACCCTGCTCCTTCTCTTAGATTAATCTTTTTCTTTCTCAGATGTTTACAAACACCCATCAATTCAATGGCCAACACTCCAAAGGCAGGTCTGAGATGCACATATGGCACGTGTAGTATGTCTAGAATTGTCTATCTTGTCTCCTCGCAACCGTGAATTCTTTGCCAAAATGGAGAGTATACCCTGGAAACTGCTCATGAATTTAGTGCTGGGTGGTTGCTAGCATGCTGCCTGGTGTGTACTCCTTGTTAAGCAGTGAAGAAAGCAGAGTGTGCTACTGAAAGACACTGAATGTCAATGTTAGGGAACAGCTTTTACAGACAATGAAGGATTTCTCCAACTGCTGCAGACACAGAGTGAATTCACGTGCATTCTGCATCAGTGGAGGACAGATGTGTACCAAGCAAGTCATCTAACTTACCACTGCTTACTCCTGCCTTGCAAACTCAGCACATTGCCCTCAGCATATAGAACACAATTCAGCTATTTTGGTTAAGCATGCTTAAAGGGAATCAGTGTAAATGAGGAGCTGCCTGAGCACACTGCATCAGTGCAGCTCTAGAAGTGCAGTTCTTCAACACTGGCATCATGAACTGGCCACTGTCAGCTGACTTGGCCAGTGTAAAGCAGGCCAGAGCACATACACTCTGCTGCAGTATGAAATGGCACAGTGTTTTCTATTTCAGTTGGATAACCACCACTGTAAGAGACAAATCCTGGTATTACTGGAAGCAAAGACATTATTGTGCTGTTCAGTAGCAGCAGTTGTCTTTCCAATTATGTAATTCTTCAAACCTATAGCTATTGTGGCCCATTCCTATCATAGTATTGCTTACTCTAGGATGGGCTGGTTTGTGCTTTGCTCCTGCTTTCAGTTTTATGTGAATTCTATTTTCAACTTCACTTTTTCATGTCTAGTGTTATGTGATAATTCTTCAGAATATGGGCAGAGAATTCAAGAGAATTATTGTGTGAATGGTCTGGGGACTAAATTTTACCCTCACATATTCCAGAATAAATCAATATCTACTTGAATTTCAGCAGTGCTAGAAGGAGTAGCCAGCAATTTGGGCCAAAAGAAATCTCACTTCCACGATGCAGTTATGCTTCTGTAATGGATCTGAACTAAAATGCAGTAAATAAAAGTTTCCCATGCATATATGATTGGTATAAGATAACATATATGCTATTCCACATAGGTATATGTTATTCCCCAATATATAGGATGATACATTGAGGAAGTACCAATTCCAAAATAGCTTTGTGTTTTACCCATTCTAACACTTTTTCCTGGGCATCTGCTAGAGGCCACTGCCAGATGGACAGGACGTCATGCCATATGGACTTTTGGCCTGACCTGCCATATCCATTCTACAGTCTTACATTCTTAGGTACTATGAATGCATGATATGGGTTTAATCACTGCTGTGTGTTGCTCTTGTACATTCTCCATCTGGCATTTTAATTTTAAGGGTGTGATGGCAATCACACGTTCTCTCAAGCAAGCATGAAAAGTGAGAAATTTAAATACCATTGTTTGGAATGCTATTTATTATTTCCAGATCACAAAAAAGACATGCTCTTGCAAGAGAGAGGCGCAAGAGACTGATCCAGTAATTAAGGCAAGCATGTCAAATTCTACAAAATGAGCATAAAGGTCACATACTAAAGTTGGTTCTTTCCAAAAGCCACAGCTGATGTGTTTGTAGTACAGTCTATCTCTCATCTGATGAAACTAAAAACTAATTGTAGCTGGTGGGAAGTCCCTAATCTAGGATGTCAGACAGTAGGACAAGAGTGACGTGGCTAGACTCTGCTTTGGGCCAGTGTCCGTTGGCTATTTGAACCCCACATTCACTGACAGCCTAAACCACAGTCCATCCTCATGTCACAAAATCCAACTCTTCTTCTATCCTGGAACCCAACTCATCATACATACACTGACAAGGCTGTATTTTCCGTGTCAAAGCAGGAATTAGATAAAAATTTTAAACCATTAGCTGGAGAATCAATCTGGCTCAAATCCACAAACTGTCAGTATTGTGCAGAATAAGACATGTAAAGCTCTGCTACACAGTGAAGTTATCCTCGTATGAAATTTGGTGAGGAACGTGTTACATTTAGATCACTCACTCAGATGTTCAGATTTTTTCTCCTATTCAGTGTTTTTATTATTATTATTTGGAAATTATTAAAGTGAGGTGGGAGAACAGACCCACTTAGTCAGAAATACTTGTATCTGCATAGGGAATTGCACAGACAACAGCATGGTTTAAGTATAATGATATAGTATTACTGGAAAATGCCTCTGTGTACACAAGCCCATTGCCTAACTGTGTTTTTCCCCCTGTCTTTAAATGAAGAATATGCTGCTTGCTGTTAGTGAATGAGAGGACACCGCGGTGTTGGAATATACTATTACTTCCTGAGACAGTGATCAGAAATTTCAGACATTGGGGAAGATACAGAAAGAGCTTTTTAGATCAGTTCTGAGTTCAGTACACATAATATTCCAGTTTTGGCAATCTCGTGTTCAAGAGGACAGAAACAGTGTTACATGTTGCACACATTAGGCAACCAAGTATACAGCATGAATTCAAAGCAGCTGTTGAAGTTTAGAAATTTTAGGGGAGCTATAGGGTGAATTCCTCCATCTATACATCTTTTTTTGGAAGGGGGAATGCAAAGGAGGAGGGAATGAAAAATTGATACTGCTCTGTGCTCCAGATGAAAGAACAAACATAATTTTATTTTCTTTAATGACTGCACTGGATTCTGAAATTAAACCCAGCGGGTAAAAAGATCCTGTGCAGATTTCAAAAGAGATCATGTAGTCTGTCCATGTGCTAAGGCAGGCACATTTTTTAAGCCCTGCCATGTTCTGTAAAACTGAAAAAGGGTTATCCCTGTAAGCATTCTGCTTTTCAAAGCCATCTATCTCTCTCTACCTACTCCAAGTCAGTAGATATTCCTAAATAAATGTCATCCTAACTTTAAATGTCATTTTGTGGTTCCTCCCTCTAACTTTAGAAGGAGAATTCCTGTATACTCTGCATAAAATATTATTAGAGCTCAACATAGAGACAGCACTCCTTTTCTTTTTTAACCTCTCAGCACAGCCAGACAAAAAAAAAAAAGGGAAAAAAAAAAAAAAAAAAAAAAGAAAGAAAGAAAGAAAGAAAAAAAAGCCCAGCCGTATAAATAACTGTCTATAATCCCAGTACAGATTTTAGCCCAGCTAAGTGCGGACAGGTAACCTTCACTCTGAACTCACTCCAGCTGCAGGTTAAAGCAGTTAATTGCAGAGCACCTGGTCTGAGCCTCAGGTATATGAATCACCCCCCAGCACACCTTTCAATCTTTTATTCTTATGTAATACCCTGGGGCAGCTGACAGTGCCTGTTCAAGCTTTGTTCCTAGTGGGTGTGCCAATACACTGTCAGGATTCCCTTATTATATGCAAAAGAAAGGTTGTACTTGAAAGCATATGGATATATCTTCAAGGCTGTGGTTTGAGGATACACTGTCTCCAGTAGCAATACTGACTTTACATGTACCTCCCTTCCCTCCAAAGGAGCCTCTGCTGTGTGTTGCTGCTCCCAGGCTGGGTGCGTGTTCCACCAGTTCTGCTAACACAGCTGTTGGGGAGGCCCTGCTGTCAACTGGATCAGGAAATTGAGGCATCTTAAAAATGAACCCTAACAATATTTACAGATTTTTAACACCAAAACAGTGTGTAACTTTAAGTTAGTATTGCTTCTGGAATCAGCACATTCTCAAATGCTGGCTTGTGAGTGTGGATACATAAAGCAGTATGTATCTATACGTGCATACAGACACCTGTGATTTTATTTGTATGTGTTTGTAAGGCAGTATTTTTCAGTGTCTATCTCCATAATCTTCAGACAATCATACAATACATCCTTTTAAAACCAAGGCTAGTCCTCTTAAGTTTTCCAAGTTCTTTTTTAACTCTGTAAGTGGATTGCATAGCCTTTATCCATGGAAAACCTGGTCTTGGACATAGATTCATTTATAACATCAATGGTAGAAAGTCAAACTGAATTAACTGTTTACCTAAATACTAGAATGTATATGCATATAACATATGTACAACCATGTGTGTTTTATAAATAAATACCTATATGCACATGTATCAGACACTGAAATGCCTACAGGGTCTTTTGGTTTGGGTGAACTACTTGTAGATACTTGTAAATTCTTGCTAGTCTGGGATTGATTATGTTCTGCTTATTAAAGTGGTTTGCAGCTTTAAATTGGTAAATATAATTTAAAAAGGGTGGGACAGTGTTTTGAAAATAGTTGGCCACTGCCTTATCTTGCCCACACATAACTATGAAAGTACAATCTTACTTATCTTACCATATATTAACTGAATTACATTTCTTTACATAGGTTTAATGCAATTGTGTCACATGACGTCCTTCAACTACAGGTGATATATAGATAAAAACCATGAAACTAAGGGATATAAAGAAGGTTAGCGGAGAAAACTTTGTGAAGAGAAGGCAAATGAGCTGCGCTGAATATGTAGTTTCTCCACAAAATTAATGAGAGCTTGTACAAGGATTGTATTATAAGAATGACAGTCTGGAAATTATAAAACTGCCCTCTTTGGCAATCCCAATTTCTAGTTTCTTTGATGTGAGTTAGCAAAGAATATTAGGTTACTCCTTAAATTACACACAAATAACAATCAGACATTGTCACAACAGTCTTGATGATGTCATCTTTTCCATTATGCCACTCCACTGCATTGCTTGGTGAACTACCACTCAAATATCAAAGTCCACACACATAACGATTACAATTTCAAGCTACTTATATCTTCACTTTGCCTGATACTCATTTTTCTGCCTCTTGCTTAAATGTCCCCATATATAATGAATATGTTGCGAGTGTAAAATACTAACATTTCTGATTTGATAGCATTTGATGTTTGCTTTGTCCAAGTGTAATAAAGGAGCAAACCCAAGGGAAATGTTTAGCTATGTTCCATAGGCCTCCACAAGTCAGAGTCTTCTGAGCAACTGGGATGCTGGCCTTTCAGACAAAATAGGCCAAATCTGCTTTCATGGAAATCAACATCAGAACTCCTGCTGACTTACAAGGACTCGGAACTTTGTAGCTGGAGAGGTCACGTTCAAATGTGGTATCAGAGCCTACAGTGAGACCAGATGTCAAGGATGAGAGACAGATCCAAAAGAGCAGAGCATTCTACTACCCTGAGAGGCTACAGATGAGTTTCATTATACATAAAGAAGAATTTCTACCTGTGATGCCTAGTTTAGGATAATTATTTTTGATCACCCATAGGAAGATTGGTGACTTTATCTTAAACTACAGATAAGATTTAAATAATCCAGTTTCCTTAGTTACACTCTATTTACCATCAGTCACAGGGCATTACTCCAATCAATATTTAGACAATCTAAGGTCATTATTCTGTATCTTCCCCCTTTAATCCGCATTGGCTCATTCTGTTGGGTGAGATATATTGTAATGACACATAGACACATATGTGCATCTACCCTGATGGGAGAGAAGAATCCAAATCGTGTAAATTATTATCTAAAATAGCCCACTTGAGTTCAGGCATAACTCATAAATTAAAATCATCTTTCTGAAAGGGCCTGAACAAGGTCTGTGCATTACTTAAGATTTTTAAGTAATGCCAAAGTGATGCACAGTGGAGAATTTCATCATAAGAAATGGGGTCCCTCTTATATTCTGTCTCTAAAATGGAATATATTAAAAAATCAGCAGTGATTCAAAGTCCATGACATAAGTGGGAAGCTGCTCCAGCAACTTTAATTTTGTTCAATTACAGACTCTAGAATTTAGTCAAATGCTTTTCATGCTTTCACTGTCCTTGGCTTTAGCTTTATTAAAAATTCAACTTGAAATTCAATTAGATGATACTTTATCTTACTGGAGTAAATATAGTTTTAGCATCAGTTTGGTTATTTACTTTCCATTTTGCTTTTCCATGTCAAAACAGTAAAATAATATTGTTACCATAATCTTCCTATTTCTACTGGTCCCAGGGATTCCTGTAGAATCCTTCTTCCAATTCTAGAACAAGTGTTTATAAAAATGCTCTGTCAAAGGTAGAGAACAGACACATCCCTTCTTGACTCTTATGATGAGTGTTTGCTGACCTAGGTCATAAACTTTATAGAGTTTATTCCAAACAAAAACCTGCTGTTATGTAGTAGGGGTTATCTGTAACATGGGAAAGAGAAGAGGAAGATTTGCTCTTGTTTCTATAGTTCAGTTTGCTTTTATTACTATTTAACTGATATTACAGTGTTTGGGGGTTTTTTTACCAAAAAAAAAAAAGAAAAAGAAAAAAAAAAGTGTGGACTTAATTTTGTTTAGCTTCTGATCTCTTGCCAAATGAATTAGCTAGAAGCATTTTATACTGACAAAATATAGTCTAAGCTGTAACAGTTCTGACTCATCTGTTGCTGTCCAGTCTCCCTGGAGAATTAGTTTACTGCAGTCAAGGAAAGTTTTGGTCCACAGAGTATCTATTAATCTTCCTTGTCAGTGGAGATACTTCTCTGAGCCTGGGATCTCACTGCCTTATGAAATGGTAGCACAGGAGAAACCCACCCAAGTTTACGGGCTAAGGCAAGTAATCAATCAATTTAAACAATGGTGCCATACAGACAAGATTTAATAAGAAGAATGAATGGAACCAGCTAAGCCCCCAGGGACAGATGAACCTACTTCTCATTTTCTGTTTATTAAAACCATTCATATCAATTTGTCATGTGGAAGCATTTAGCTCATTCAGGCACAAGTGTAATTTTAAAATCCTATTAATAATACTGTAAAATACAGACTGTCAAATTCTTTACACACAGGTGATAAGGGAACCAGAGTGGCAGCTTAAGATATCTAATTCCAATCTTAATGCAAGATTTACTAAATAATGGGTCAAACTCACTTTCCTGTAAATTCTCTGAAGCTAATATAGTTACTAAAGGCATGATTTCAGGAAAACACATCCATTCACTGCCCTCCAAAGGCCAGATAGGAACTTCACTAAGTTGCTACAATTTTTTTCATCATTTTTCTGAGATTTATCTTTCTATTTGCTCTAACTGGCTGTGAACTGAACTCAAACAGCTTGTAAATGTTCCTGGAAAACTCAAAAAGTCTTTTTTTCTTCCTCAGGAGTAAGGAGCAACTTGCAAGTTCTTCTATTACTGAGACCAAAGGATACTCATTCTGGCTAAAAGGCACTTGTTGTATTTTGCATACTCACTGCAGGTCTCCTTATCTGTGCTACCACAAGGAGCCAAAACACAGACCTGCTTTGCTGGGCAGAATTAAGGCAGGCCATTAACAGTTGTGGTCATTGCTTTTGGGAGAATGCTCTTTGCAAAACATTTAATAGTAAAATTTATCCAAAAACTGTTAGGGAGCTAGCCCTGTCACCCTCTTTCTCTGCATCAGTCCTTATGCAAATGTATGTATTTTTGTGAATTAGAAAGATCCCATTTGAGTGTTTTAACCTATCCCTGCAGTGAGTTGTGCTTCTGGGCCTGATCCAAATCTTGCTGAAATGATAGTCTCTGCATTTCCTTGAACTGCCTATAATTCAGACCCTGTATATGTCAGCTTAAGAATATGACAGATGTCTGTTTGTGGACTTTGGGAGTGTAATTGCCGAAGCGCAAATTGAGATGCAAACCAGAAGTTTTCCTGGTGTGGCCTTGGCTTTGCCTTACCCTCTTACATTCATCACCAGTAAGCCAGACACTTAGCCCTAGCATAACATCCATCTTCACATATGTAATTAGTATCACACCTACAGGCTCTGTTTCTTTTAAATAATCCTTTGATGAATGCTAGAGATACTAAGCATATTATTAGAAGGAGATGGTGCTTAGAAGAAGCAAAAAATGCCATGCTTCCTGACTGCTTTGTTCTTTTGAATTACCGCATGGTAGAAAAGGAAAACAAAATCTTTTCTCTCTTCCAAAAGAATATACAAAATGCTGCTACAGATTTGGTGGAACTGTTTCAGGTTCAAGTAGTCACTAATAATCTAAGCAGGAAGGAGGGGAAAGGCAACCTCAAACTCTCAAAATATTCAATAAATTCATGGTTCAGGAATGGCTCAGTACATGACAGCCTATAAACTTCAAGGCTGGGAATTGAAACAACAACTTGGTATGAAGTGACCAGACCAGACCTCCCTCCTTAAACTAAGAGACTACAGTACCTGGTAAAGTTTTATAGCCCTAACAAGATCTTTAACAAATTAAAGCCACTGAAACGATGACTTTGTTCTTTCTTTTCAAGCTGCCCACCTTCCCATTCCCATCCAGCAATGCTACTGCCCAATTGATGGTTTTAATTCAGGTCCCAGAATGGTACAAAGCTTGGTATTCATACAGTAAATCTTTCAAAGAAGAATTTAGGTTTACCTAAAGCTCCGCTATAATAAATAAAGACTTCTGTCATTTTAATCTCTTGTTATAATTGACTAAGTCTATTAGAATATATTCATAGCTGAAGGAAGACTGGGATCCCTGTGACTGCACTTATATTTGCATTATTTATGTAGCAACAAGAACTAGATAAGGCAAAGAAATAAGATCCTTGATCATCATCTCCTTTGATCATCTCCCCCTTCCCCCACCACTTATGCAGAGTATACCATAGAGGTATTCTGGTTCATAACTGGAGTTCCACATATCAATTCCATGAATACTACACCAAAGTTTACCCCACATTTGAAGGTACATGAGGTTGCTATGTTTTGAGGCTTTACTGTAGGATTATCTGCTTGACTGTGGCAATCCTAGTACCCCATATAATGGCCTGAAAATTGCCAAGCACACATGGCTGCTGTACAAGCTGTCCTGTGTTCCCTTCTTGCCCAGTAAACAGGGACAGGCATAAGAAGGAAGCACAAAGGATGCAAATACTTCTTCACCAGAAATCAATTTAAACTGCTCACGTAGAAAAGATCTGGACCAGCAGCAGTTCAGTTTACCCTCAGAGATACCAGCTCTCAGCATGGAATCCAGGTTCTATGTGCTTTTGCTCTCCCAGGTAGGCAGATGTGCCTGTGCAGTACTTCCCGTAGTGCTGTGGATGTTTGGTAATTTTATTTATTTTCTTCCTCCAAGAACTTCTGTTTTATGTGGACTTGATTCCCAGCCAAAGAAAGATGCCTATCAGAACACAGGCAATGGTCCAAGGAAGTCCTTTTGCATACAATACGAGACAGACACAGCAAGAATTTTCCTTCACTTTCAGTTTAAGTTTCAGCTTTAAATCACATATCATAAACTGTCTTTCCATTCTGTTCAGGACAGTTCTTGGGTTTAGTATGAATCTACCAGAAATTAACTGATACCGAGACTTTGCATACTTAAAGGGAAAGCGCGTTCATGCACATAATAGGATGTAAACTATGTCAGTGAGCAGAAAGAAAATGCTAGGAAAATCCTTTCCTATTACACGTATAGAGGTTTGGATTTAGTTCTAGATAGTCTGCATTTTTAATTCATCGTCAGGTTTGTCATGCGCCCTTCTATTGCTTACACAGGAGCGTAAGAATCAAACAGAAATCCAGAGGATGCTGCACTTGAAATCAGATCCACATTTTTTAGGGAGCTTTCATGGCCCAGGTGTAAAGTCTCCAATAAACGTTAGACAAAACTCAGAGAAAACCACCCCCTAGTTTGACAAGCTGCTAACCACAAGGCCACAAAGTACAAAGAAGCAGCTTCTGACATCAGGACGCATGGTATTCTTAACTGACACCCATAAAACTAAAATTAGTCAAAACACATTCTTCACCAAGGCTTGGAGCTGCATTTACTGTGCACTAAATAAAAATCCCCACAGAAGTTCCAGTTGTTGAGATCAAACTTGGAAATTATATTCCTGAAACATTCTCACTGCAGGTTTAAATCTTATTTAAGGCACTCTGAAAGCCTTTTCACTGACTTTAATGATTAATCTCAAAAAGTAAACCGAGCTCCTACTGCCCAAAAACCATAGAAAACTATTCAGGAGGAAAAAAAAGAGGGGGAAAAAAAAAAAAAAAAGAATACTTAAGATGTTGCTGCTTATTAAAACTGCAGCATTGACAAATAATTTTACTAGAATATTTAGGGAAAGTCTAGACTAAAAGTAAGCCATTTCCATTTAGCTGACCATTTATTTCTTCTTGGCCACTAGGAAAACACACTTTCCAGTAACAAGTTGTGTTCACATTTTCCATAATACATCCCAACCATAAATGACATTTTGCTATGAGATGATAAATCTCCCATGTAATGTCTTTTTTACACTGTAGCTGATTTCTTAGAGAGTAATATTTTACATGTAATGACTTTTAAATTTAGCAGACTTTCTTTTTTTTTTAAGATAAATTAATATAAACATGAAATCTTTTACTCCTGATTGTCTCTAATTCCTTCCACAAAACTGTGCATTTCTTTGATGACTGCATTAGCGAAGGAATGTCTGCCAGCCCAGATGTTTGTATTTCCACTGAAATTTGTGTTGTGATGCTGAGAAACTGCAACAGAAAATCAAAGCTTAAAAAGGCAAAAAAAAATAGAAGTCAGGAGAACCTGGGAAGGAGAGAGACAGAGGACTCCCAGCCAACATTGCTGTACAGTGTAGACAAGTGTAGTGATTGACTCCTCTTTACTACTTGACAGCCCCTTCTAAAATCCACCTCCATTGACTAACTGGGCTCTGGATCAAGCTGTTAACAGGGAAGTGTTCTATGTAAAAGCATTTTTATGTCAAAAAATCTTCATATCATGATGGTGGATAATACAATATTCTTATGTTTTGAAGACAAGAACTGTCCTTATCAGTGGCAACCTTTCTGGCTAGCCTGAAATTCTCTTTCTGTGTTGTGACTCTCAACATCTGACATGGAGCAGACAATGTGGCAGCAGCAGACTGCACTGTGGAATTGTATACACGCTTTTACATTCAAGTCCAAATTACAAGCAGTTAATGAACAATGTGTTAATGCCTGGCAGTTACTGATACAGAATTTAAGAGTTGAGTCTGGTGGTTTATATCCATAGCTTATTAATGTCTATAGGAAAACTATTTGTCGTCCCACCCTTACAATTTCCAAGATCTGAAATGGCAGTGCTGTGTAGAGGGAACTGTCTTGACAACTCACAGTGAGAATAGTCTTGTTACTTGAACTTTCATTAGGAGAACTGTAATTGAATAAAATTCTCTTTCCATCCATGTAACAATGTCAACACAGATAAGACTTCAAAAACCACTAACCATGTCTCCAGATCCAAAATATTTTTTTTCTTTTCCTTTAACTTACCAAGAAATTTAATTTCATTGCAACAGATGTATTTTCTTGTCATGATTCTACTGTACTTTATTTCACTAGTTTAAATGAACAGAGGACAAAGAAGATCTTGAAGTCAACTATGATATCAAGAAATACGGAAATAATGTTATCAGCAAATAGCAACATTATTACATTTGCACAATTAGTTGTATATATATATAAAAAATAAAATAAACACAGTCCTTTAATTGCATCCTTTGGCATTTAAGTTATTTGAAGTTTTTTGCATGTGCTTTCTTTTCTGTGTTGGATACTTTACTGTATCTACATGTTAGCCCATGAACCTCTTTTCACTTGTTCAGTTGGGTAAGCTCGAGTGTTTGTTCTTACTTCTGTCCACTCTAATAGGACCAAGGGAACACACTGCCCACTGTCAGCCCCTGCACCTACTTTGGCACCAATATAGGGAGGAAGGGAGAACAAAATATACCTAACAGTGAGGGAAACCATGAGACTGAATTCATCCCTACCTTTTAATGTCTGTACATCTGTGTCATAAGGCACAGACAGAATCTTGTAATTTGGCTTGGCTCTTTACACCTGTATAGCTGTGATTGTATGGAAAAATCCTTGTAAATATTGGATCCTGTATCAGGGATTGAACACCTGTTGATAGTCAAGCCTCAGACTGTCACAGAGCAGAAAAATAGCAAGTCCTGCAATGTTTTCCTCATTTGAATAACCTCAGGGCTTTACTGGAGGTAAATGCATGGGCTATAAAATCATAACTTTCTAAAGTAAAGTAGCATGCCAGAAGTTTCGACTTGGCTTCTAAAAAATGCTATGCAAGGTCCAAGATGTGCTCAGCTTCCACTGAGTAGGTGACAGTGCAAAATCCATGGTCTATATTAACATGTAATACTACTCCAGTTCAGACCCTCGTATTAACATCTTGCCACAATTAAGCTAAATTCAAAAGTTGTGATAGCAGCATAAGGTTTTATAACACTTAGTAAAAAAGTACTCATTTTCTTACAAACTCCCCTGATACCAAATGTGGTAAGGTAAAAGCTGGAGGGGTGAAACAGTGTGCCAGTAAAAGTTTGTTTTCTTCTGCCAAGGAAAATGCTGTTTTCAAGGCAGATTCAATTAAAGGCAATGGATGTTACCTTGAGGAGCTACTTTGTTTACATTTCAAAGGCCTAGTCCTCTTGTTAGACTGATACTGTTTCATGAAGCTTCTTAATGAAAAGCATTTGTTTGGTATTATACCTCAACAGCAAATTAGATTCCCCAAGACAGTTTGACTATGTGAGAAAGCCTTTGTGGCTGCCCAGACTTCTGTGGTGTCATTAAGATAACGACCCTCACATCTGCTCTTTCAAATGCTGTTCTCAAGGAAAACATAAAAATTATACGGATCTATTACAAATTTAGAGGGTTTTTCACCCCAATTGGATTTAGGTAACTTATTTCCCCTCTAGATTGCTGAACTCAACTTGGAATAAATTACAATAGTGAACATTTGAAAAGTTTTTCTTACCCACTAACTTTAACCAGTGTCCCTTTCAGACTCTGACAGTGTCTGATTATAGCAAGCAGCAGTGGCAGCTTTTTTAGAGGGTTTTGGAAAGGTTCTCAGTATACTGAGAAATGAAAATGATGGAAAAGCAGCAAGGAAAATGACTGCAACCACGTTAGACATTTCCTGCCTCTTGCTTCTCTTGTATTGTCATTAAAAAAAAGGGCACTCTCTATCTCTACTGAATATTTCCACTACCAATGTCTGGAAATGAAAGTAAAAGTCTACCTGGAAGTTACATTCAAAGAATCTTTGTGATAAGATCCACAGAAAGCTATAAGAACTCCACACATTTTGAGAAGCAAACTCTGCTGTAACATAAAATAGCTATACAATAATTATATATATGGCAGCTAGTGAGGAAGCATTTTAATACCCATCATTTCAGTGACTAGCACATGCTAGAAAATAACTATAATTTATGTGGCAAGAGATCTTTGTGGTGAATACTGTGCTGGAGTACACACCAATCAAGAATCCCTTCAACTAAATGATCACTAAAATTTAAAAGCCAGGTTATCTTTTCTGTTATTCCTGGTATCCCATTGCAGGTAAGTTTGGAGTCCTCCCTGAATGAACCGTGGAAGATACACCCCAATACTGCAAACAAATTTAGAAGTAAACACCATAATTTTTTGTTTATATTTAGACCTCAAAATCATTTCACTACTATTTGTCACATACAGAAATGGAGCATCTGTGAGTCACTTGTCAACTTTGCATTCAGTCACTGGGCCTGCTAAACAAGGTATTTTTTACTTTGCTAAAGAGAGCTCGAAATACTGTATCCTCAACCAGAAGAGCCTGAATGACAAGTGACTCATATTAGGAATTCCTTGTGTTCAATCATCTACCCTTGATGTGAGATAAAGACAGTTGATGAAAACAGACAGAACCCAGTTTCAGTCTTCTCTTGGGAAGAGTGAAGACCTTTTTTACATAGGGACAAATTCATTCCTGGCATAAGGGTTTTTACTTCAGTGGAATTATACCGTGGATGAAAACAGGTCATCTTCTTTTGTACTACATGCTTCACATCAATGATGAAATAAGCTGGGTCTCAAAGGAGAGGTGATAAAAAGTCAGCAGTCATGCTTTGTTGCGACTTCTTTTAAACTATAAAACCTTCTAACACTTAAGTTTTTAAAATATATTAGTTTGATTTATCATTGACTTGTGCAACACTCAGTGCAATGATAAGTAAAAGCTTTTCATGGAAAATAAACCACCACTTTCTGAAATCATCCAGACTGAGCAAAGCATATGTATCACATCTCTCACCAAGAAATCAGAAATCACCTGCCTTAAGTAGCCAAAAGGTGGAAAAACCAACCAACCATCCAACCAACCAAAATGTTTCCTAATTATACTGGATATCTCCTTTTTTGTATGCTTGATCTGTGATGCTTTAATGAATGCTGGGTACCTGTCTACTGAGAATTAGACATATATTGTACTAGGCATCCAAAGACAGTTTATGGAAGATTCAAGGAGAGCAAGCATAGCTGAATATTTGCTTTATTTTATGATTCTATCCTGGTCTCAACTATAATTTTTGTAACCTGAAAATCTCTTTTGTACACTACTATGAATGTATTTATAGTACTGTATAGTAATGGTTGAAAACACTACAGTCACACTGTTATGCAGAGTCGGCTATATTGCTTTGATCATCCTGTTATTTGGGTTATTTTACGACAGTTTGAAATGGCTGAGAACTGCACGGAGATGACTCAATTGTATCATTAACCATGAACAGCAACTACATGTTAACAATCTGTAACTACCCCTGAACAATGTAAACAGGAAGCCTGATGCTGGAAATTCGTTTTGAGGATTTCCACTGTTCTTGTAGATAATGTTTCAATGATCCTAGGTCACAAATAGAGTCACAAATTAAAAAAAGTCTTCACAAAGTGCCAGCTGGGAGTTTTAACTGTTGCTGGCCCAAAAGAGTAGACATTTGCAGCAGTTCTTAAAGAGATTTTGTGTCACTATCTTCAACAGAATTACATGAAACGTATCACAGCATTTTAATAGTTATATTGTAATAAACTTCCAGTGACATGCCTGACAAGTATGATACCCACCATGCATTTTTATTATTAAAATATAATCTCAACTAAATATTAACAATATTAAATTATCAATATTAAATTAAAATAAATTTTATACCTCAAAAATGACTCTCTTAATCAAGGTAGTCATCAGCTGTTCTTGAAGTGACCACATATCTACTAGGAAGATTTCATTCTACTTTGGGGATTGGCCAGAAATCTGGCCACCGCACCAGTCAGAATTTTAAAATGAGAAGAGAAATGGAGATGACCAGGGCTCACATGACATGTATTCAGAAAAAGATGAAAGTGCTGTTGGATGGGAAAGTAGTTTCAAATCCAATTCAGAACCAAAGCATGTGGATTTGATTGTGGTTTCCTTCTCCATATACAAAACACACTCTAAGGTGCATCCTGGTTTCCTGATCATCCAGACCTAAAGAGCTTGTACCACAGCTTCCTCCCAGCATTTGCACCTGGATCCCTAAGTCATGGAAACTGGGTCATGGGGTGAACAGACAGCAAGTGACCTAACATTGCAGCATGCCAGAGGAGCTGGGGCACAGCTGCAATGCCCTTGTTGTGACAAACAAAAGTGAAAAATACTTAAAAATCTTAAGTACTTTCCTGAGTGTGGCTATAAAGGTAACAATGTTGGTTCTGTATTTCCATGGCTTCAGAGTGAAGTGACTGTGTGGCTGAAATGCTGCCAGGAGAATCCTTTTCACTACCCAGTTTATGCAGCAGATTGAAAAATATGCCCTAAGCTTTTCCACAATAAGGATATTCTGGAAAAAAAGTAAGAACTAAATCTTGATTTACAAATATTTCTGCAATGTTGTAAAAAAATGCTATGTCTTTGCAGGTTTTGTTTTTTCTTCCCTTTGTTTCTTTTTTTTTTTTTTTTTTTGCTGTTTTGGTTTATCCCTAAAACCTTCACAGTAAGTTCCTGGGAACAGAGCTATTTAAAGTATTCTTGAGAAACTCCCATGATGTCATCTATGATCAAGCCTTTCTACTAGGATAAGAAATATTTGAAACCCACAGCAGAAGAGTACAAATTTATAACTGCAGATTCCATCCAGTGCATTTTGTAGAATATGCAAAGGGACAAGGACACAAGTCATTCTGATGACAGCAAGGAAGATGTCACTGCAGAATTAACTACAAGAAAAAAACTCCACACCTTATAATTCAAGAATCCCTTTCAAAAGGTACTATAGTTTCAATACACCATCACAATATTGCATTTCATTTTTTTTTGGAAATTGGTCTTCAAATACATATAAATGTTATTATTTCAGGAGATCTTTGCATTATGTCTATGTTCAGTGAGATTTCCACACTCTTAGTGCCTCAGACAGGAGTCCAAAAAGGAATCAGTATCAACATCAGACCAACAAAAGAGCTTTGACCAGTGCTCTGGCTCTCAGCAACTTTTCCTTATTGGGAAAAGCAAGTTTTCCACTCCTGTAATAGATCACAAACTGCCAGGGTTACTGTCGCTGAAGACTTTTTCACAGAGTTTGCTTCTGGTATCAGAGAGCAGCAGTCAGCCCTGCCCTTATCTGACAAGTTGACTGATCCCTCCCTGTTCAAATTCCTGAGGACTTCTAATCTCCCCAAAACCTGCCTGATTCCACTCAAAAAAGTCTTTCCTCAAACCTAACTGATCCCTCATGGATCCCACATAACTTATTCTTGGAGATCACCTGCACCCTCACAGTTCCCTCAGACCTCTACTGGCCTTTTCCAGCTCTTGCCTGACTGCTCCCAGGCCTTCCTCTTTTTTGTCCCCGACAGAGTAATTTGCCACTGCCACAGAACAGAATTGCATTTATTTTTCTGAGAAGCCTTGAATCCGTGAGGTACATGTAGATCCATTTCCAAATACTGTGTTTAGAGGTTCTGTAATCACAGTGAGACATCTGTTTAAAGGCCTTGGTATGTCTACTGACTTAACTGACTTTGAATAGGAGGCTTAGTGACCTAAAGCAACTAAGAGAACCAATTTTCTACTGCATGTTCTAGACAGTTTGATATAATCTATAAAGCAGAACAAATCGTGTCAATAATTATATCGATTTTACTGAAAAGCAACCTCTGTGTAAACAACAGACCAAATCAAATGAAAACACAGTAACTGAACAAACGTTTTCAGTACAAGAAAGTGTAAGGTGAGGAAATTGCTGCCCTAAGGACAAGGTGAAAATCACAAGTCCCCTTTTCCAAAGCAAACAAATAGTAGTGAAATGTAATTTGATGCTCAGTTCCACCAAGGGAAAACATTTTGTCAGCCACCTTTTTTTTTGAGGCTGCCTTAACATTTGTTTTCTTGTAATCTGATATTAACAAGCGCTCTCAGTAATGGTCTTAAGGACTCCCAGGGGAAGGCAGTTGATCAGCAAGTGTACTAACAAGGCTGAGTTAAGCCGTACACTTCAGTGCTCACCTTGCTCTGTGATTCTCAAACAAATTCATAAATACTTAGACCCACTCACTGCTCTTCAGTAATAACACCCATTTTACACATGAATCACACAGAATCACAGGATGTTAAGGGTTGGAAGGGACCTCAAAAGTTCATCTAGTCCAATCCCCTGCCAGAGCAGGACCACCTAGAGCAGGTCACACAGGAATGCATCCAGGAAGGGTATTTTTCAAAAGCATCAGTTTCAAAAACAGAAGAATGTTCAGTCTTTAAGAACTCTGTGGATGCTACGGGTTTTCAGTGAGTGAAGATGTTTCTTCCCAGATATCTCAAATTTTAAAGCTCCAAAAATTGAGGACTTTTTAAAAAGCTGGATGCAACTGATTTCTTGAAAATCACATACAAATGAATACTATAACTAGAAGCTGAACCCAGAAATTTTAAAATTTAGTACATTGTACCATCCAGGTTAGTAGTGACCAACTGAGACAGATTGCAAATTTGTCTGTAGTGGACTATGCTATGGATTTATTTTTAAATTAGCTTAAAAACAAAGCAAAGCACCAAGAAAGCTTGTACCAAAGCTATGGGTTTTTCATGTTTTGATGAAGACACTATTTCACTTTGATTTCAGAGTTTCTTTATAGCTTTTGAATGACAGGCAGCCCTTTACATTATTAATAAATGTTTTGAATTTAAAGGCTTTAAACTAAAAAGTTTTTTGGGAGGAGCTTTGATAAACCCAGAAATAAAGCAACTCATAACATTTATAAGATAAAGCTTTTTTCACACTGAACTTTGGTTTAATATATCAGAGTCATGATTATAATCACAAATTCTATCTAATGTTGAAATAAATGCCAAGAATGATGACTAGCTCTGTCTTTATAAATCTCCCATCAAATAAAATGGGAAGGTGGAATTCCCAAATGTGTACCAGCAGGGATCACTTCATCATCTAAGAACAAAATTCCACCCTGTACAGAGGGTAAATCCAGAGCTTATATGTTGAGCAGTGGAGAGGAATAGCAAACATCAGCCTAGGAAGCTCCTGCTCTGATTCATGGCTGAGAGCAGCCTATTTTCCACCAGTGATTATGGAAGCAGTGAAGGAATTCCAATCTTCCAAGCTAAAATTAGTCTTTGACAAAAACCCGCTTAAGAAGCTGATCCTGTGTCTAGTGCCAGTGGAAAAGCTCTTCTTGAACTGCACAGAAGCAAATTACTGTACGAGGACTGAGTGATGATGCATCCGTCCCTAGGGAAGTCCTCTAAATCCGCTACTATTTTCTTTTATTGATCTGAATTCCTTTACTCATTAAGGCTTAGTGCAGGAAGAAGTTTTCTTTCCCCCCCTAGGTCACAGAGCCTCAATAGATCTATTTCTGCTGCAGCCTCTGAACACAGCACAAAATCCAAGCAGCTGTACTGGTTCAGAATGAAGGTCCATCTAGCCCAGTATCCCATTCAGCTCTGTGTGAGTTACTCTCCACAGGCACAGCCAACAGCATATACAGAAAGATTGATCTGCAAGTAAAGCAGACCAGATAAAGCAAATGAAACAAAATTTTATCTACCAGAGGTCAAGAACACCACATTATTATTGAAGCAACACATGGTCACAGCAGAAATATCTTTAGGAGAGTAGGAAATCTTAGTTAGCCAGCTAACTAATCAGCTGAGGGCTGAGAAAGGGGTAAGAGGAGGCAGTTCTATGAAGTAAAATGAGAGAACGTGTGTGTGTGTGTGTGTTTAAAGCTGGGGTGGGAAGTGAAGTTTTGGAAAAGTTAAGTAAGAAGGCTCAAGGGCCAAGTGTTCCAAATAGCCTGTGTAGGTGAACAGAGAGGCAACTGCAGTTGACCTCAAAGCATACTTTTGGATGCTGCCATCTAATGCCTTACTGGGAAGGGAAGAGAAACAAAGGAGATGAGCCCACTTCTGTCTCAAGAAAGGTGAGGGTGTGAAATAGAACCAAAAAGTGATGCTTTTACTCCTGCAGCTGCTAAAAGATGCAGCTTACAACAGCTGCTACTGCTGCTGCAGAGATGGCCTCCTGATCACTCTCCTCCCCAAACATTATCAACTCCTCTATATACACCTAATTTAACAGCTTCTTTGGTTGCAGCAAAAGTAATAGACAGGAGGAAACAAATGGTGCTTGAGCAGCTGGTCTCTTCTTGCCCAAGGGAGAGAATCTGCCACTCACCACTTTCTGTATATGCCTAAAGCACCCTCCTGCATTCAGACACTGATTAATGCAAACGTATTACTTGATACAAGCACACACGCAAATATACACATAAAATAAACAGAGGTGTCTTAAGTGTCATAAAGATTTTAAATAACTGCATGACATAAAATATAGAGATTATGTGGCTGATCAAATCATGACAGGTTCATCAACCTTGGAAGAGGACCCACAGTTCCCCAATACTCATTCTTGCAGTTAAGGAAGACATTACAAATCACTCTTGCTTATCACCCAACGTATGATCATTTTGTATGATAGTCCATCAGTGAAGTTCACATACATTCTGTTTCCAGAGGAGCTTTATGTTTGGAAAAAAACCTGCAGGCTGTCATTTGCATTTATGGCTTCACCCTGAAACTTATTACATATGTGCATCAAAGTTTGTAAGTCATTTGCATGCCAGCAGAAGTGTGAATAGCAACCAAATGTCACAGTCCATTGCAAAGTCCTTCACAATGATTATTAGTAAAAGTCAAGTTTCTTGATTTCACTCAACAGCAATACATAGCAGCAACAGCATCATTCACATTAGAACCACAGCTCACATTTAGGTGCAGGGTTGGCATTTGACGTACAGGAAGTTTACATTTTGGTAACATAAAATCTTAATGTATGGTAACGAATATACTGGAGAAGATTTCATCATAGGCTTTTTTTCCTCATAAATTGACAGGAAACAGTGACTTAAACAGACCTCTCTACCTCTTTTCACATGAAAACTCTTGTAACAGTTACAGAGTATTTCACCTTTCATAACATAAGGGTTTTTTAAAGTGCATTTTAACTTAAAAGAGCTTCAGTGTTTATGCAGGGTTTATACAGATTGATCTGCAGTAATCTATCTAGAGTTCTTTGCCTTGATGAGAGATATTTGAAGTGGTCCTTACTGTATTCTAATGCTTCACCCATTGCATAAAAAGCTACTTCTGAAAAAGCCCATGATGTACTGGGTAAAACATCAAGAGCAATTAGATTTAGCAAAATTATTCAGAAGAGGCCCAAGATCAAATAAACATTGCTTTTCCACAGCAGAGGGGAACTCTCTCACTTTTTGCCTAACAACAAGGTACTGACAGCGGTGTTTCAAGCGGGATGGGGCCAGACTTTGATCTCAGCAGGGGGGCTTGTGTTAACCACAACTGCAAGCTGTCTTAAAACCCACAGGTCAAGCAGGTATTTTTAGTTCTATTTTGAAGACGTAGAAACATACTTTCTCTCATTTCAACAGCAGGACTATTTATTTTGGGGTGGGAAGGAAGGGGGTACTGCAAAAAGATATATTTTTGAGATAAATCAAAATAAAAGAGCCAATCAATATTTATCTATTAAGAAAAATTAGAATACTTTCTGTGTGTCAGAATCCCTCCCACCCATTTGAACGGCTATATCACTCATAAAAATTAACAGTTAAGAATTAAAGAACAACATTCCACAGCAGCAGTCCTAAACATTACACTAACACTTTAAATTGAAGCAGTTTAGAGAATCGTTGCAGATCATTTCAGTAGTCATTGAAATAAATTAATCAGATTAAGTCAAAATTTGAAATACTTCCAGGGTGGGAGCAAGCTATTGTTTAATCCAACACACAAAGAGAAAGACAAAATATGAATGGAGACACATCAATTCTTGGAAGTATCAGTCTTTCACTGTAGATAAGTATGATTCAGGTTTATTAAGGCAGCCCATAATGACCAAGCCAGAATTGATCCCACTGCCCTAAGCACTGGTCAGCAGCTCTTGTTCTTCCAATCTTACAGTCAAAATAGACACAACACATAAATTATGAAAATATCACTGAACTGTGTATCACTATGTGATGCAGCAAATACAAGGTAGATTTTCAAGGTTTTCTGATGCAGTGAATTTATAGGGAATAAACTAGAAGGAAAGACAAAGGAAAACAGAGGAAAGTGACAGAGCTGAAGGAAGATGAGGTGTCTAAAACTCAAGTGACAAATGAAGGGGAAGAGGTGGGCTGAGGATAGCACAGACAGTTACTGCCAGACAGATGAAATCCTGCCCTGACAGCAGAAGTCTTTCAGAATATTCCAAGGTCCCTGCAGCATGGACTGCCCAGACTATATACTTGTCTTCTTTCTGTACTTTTACCCCAAGGCCAAGTAGCAGTGAGAGACAAAGGCACCACCTGTTTCCTTGTTTTCTCCCTTGCAAAGATCTGAATGCAAAGGATTCTGGTGAAAGCTGTACTGGAAATCTCCTGCATGTGGTTATGGCCCTGAGCCTGCAAAACTTGCACACATGAGATTCCCACCGACTTGGATGGGAATTTTGTGCATAATCATTTCAGTGTCTGACCACAAAAGCCATAATTGGAATTAAAACATCAACTAAATTGTTAAATATCCAGAACCTTGGCACCAAGATAATATGGTTTAACTTTAGACTGAATACATGACATTTACATCTATATATTATCTTATGTGATCCTGGGCATTTTAGTAGATTTTCATTTACTGCACAGAAAGAATAAATTAAAAGTTGCCCTATATGGTGGTAGTAAGGATATTACAAACACATACATTAAATCAAAGCAATTTTCCCCCCCCAACACCCACTCACCCATGAAAATGATTTTTAAAAGTACAGTGCAAGCCACAACTTTTTCCTTGTATTCATTATAAAAGCTTTCTTTCCCTTAATGTTTGATCTATCTGTAAGAGGCAAAAATATTTTGCTAGTAAGCCTCAACCTTTGGCAGCCAAAAAAGTGACTAAATTTCCTACAAATAATTTCAGTTACTCTTTTGTTTACCAATGTGCTTGTTTCCCATAATCCCCATGGGAAGATATAATGTCCCTGTGCAGATGTTCAGTGTTATAATTGGGCAGCATTCAGCAGAAATGTCATCAGTGACACAACACTTTAACAATAAAAGAAAATGAAATAGACATCACAGGGGACTCCCATTTCAAAGCAAACCTTCAAGGATCTGAACAGGAAGCATATTTTCCATGTTACAAGTTCTCATTTAAATTACAAAAGTACATTGACATTTATTTCCTGAACAGATGAGTTTATCACTAGTTTAGTAATGAGTATCAATGGCAACTGAAATTACAGTTCCTTTCATACTGAGCTTCTTTTGATAAGTGTCTTGCCTTTACTCCCATTCTCATACAGATTTCTTTTATTCTGACTATAGCAGCCAACATTTGCCATAAATTCAAATTTTCCTTTCGTCAAAAATAGATGCTGTGATAACACATTTTTGCAGGACAGCATGAACAACCTGTTTTAGCCTTGACGTGTGCCAAATGCCACTTTCCAGTCAGTCCAGCTGTAACTGAGTACCTGGTCTCATGGTCTAAGAGACTAAAGGGAAATAGCAATAGTTCCCAAGTTTGCTATTGGCTACAGAAGCTGACATGCTAACAAGACTAGCCCTGATGCAGCACTCCAGACTCGGGGCAACTGTGCTGAAATGTCTTTCTCTGCTTGCACAATTACGTTCACATAAACAGAAACATGCTAACAGGACATACAGGTAATATCTGGTTTCTTCTGGCTACTGTGAGGCTACCCACTGAGAAACCGTGGGCTCCTCAGAGACATCTTTTCCATGAACCTTTATGTCACCAGTAACCAGCCACATGGAGACCTAGTCTGAGGTGTGCTACATAAAATGGTAAAAGCAATCCCACAAACTAGTATCAAGGGAAAAGATCTACAGGTATGTCTAAAAAGTTATGAATCCAAATCCTGTTCTCAGGTACACACAGGATAAATCTACCCTAAACCCACCTTTATACAGGTAAGAATTCAGAGCAATTCACAAGCAGAGCAAAATTCACCCATATTCCATCAGCTTCACCCAGAAGACAAGTAAAACTGGCTTTTCTACATTCTCTCCCAGAATTTATACAAAGGTGATCCCTGCCCAACTCACTAGCAGATTACCCAGAAGTGTATTTAAGTAGTTACCACAGGTATTCTGCAGGGAAGCTTTGGGGCACATCAGGGTAGGTGCTGCACCCAAAGGTACTCATGACATGCACAACATTATCCTTTGCCATTTGAGACTGACAGGATATACCAATTAAATAATTCAATATTGAATAAAATCATACCCAATTTTTGTCAGATGCCAAGCAAAACCAGCATGTAAAATTTTTTTGTGCTGTCTCACCTCTTACTCCCCACGTACAGAGGTGCACAGTTTCAGAATCTCAGTGGAAGGTTCAGAAGGATGATCCTCTGTTAAACTCGCCTCAGCTGGAGAAGGTTTTGCTTTTGGCTGCAGAACAAACAAACAAACAAACAAATCAATCTAGTGTCCTGCACAAAAGAAAACTTTGAAGTGCAGACAGAGGTACAACGTGCTAAAGGCGGCTCAAATGAAGAATTGCAGGGGTCCATACCTGAGGGGGAAAGGAGTGAGTATAAATTGGAGCAAGGAATTCACACAGTATATTTTCCTTCAAAGCATCATGTATCTCTACAGGCCTTGAAGCTATAATTTGCACTTTTGTCATAAACGTTTTGGTAACACAGTGAAAAAATAGCAGTGTGCAATCTATATCACAGCTACTGTGATTTGCCATATTGACTGAACTGCAGCTGTAAAGTCTGTCACCCTGAATGAACCCTCTGTCATGACAAAAAGGTTTTCACAGAACATTCTTAGGCAGCAAAATACATCCCACAATTATTTCCATCACCATCTCAATGGTACTTTTCAGCCACTATAACTATTTTATCGAGAATTAGAAGAACTTTCTTAGACTTTATGTAACAACTTCTGGCTCTGTCTACGCTTTGCCTCTCTGGAATTGGGCAACCAACCAAAATGCTAATAAAAATTACAGATTTATCAGATGAAATGGCATATATAGGAGGAAGAACTCTTTTAATCTCCAGGATTTCCATAACCAAACTAACACCCTTTATGCTACTTCACTCCTACAGAGTACCAACAGAACAAAAGAATCTAAACTCAACTCCTCTCCTGTTTCCCCAGCAGAGTTTTGACACTTCCAAAGGAGACATTCCTGAGATTTTATGAAGTCCAGCAGGAACTTAGTTCTGTTACTGATCTTATGTGGAAGTCATACAAATGTTACTACCCAAGGATGGTGGTTTGAAAGAGCTCCAAGAGAAATGACATTACATACACACACATGACCTCTAATGACAGGGAAGGAATAAATATAGTACTGTAGCCACCTCCTCTGCCCTCCTCAACTCAAGCCACCTTGAGACTTTGTTGCTTTCTTAAGCTCCTGCTGTTCTGACTGTGTCTTTTCCCACCTTCTCCAATCCTTTCATTCAATTGCATTTTCCTCTGCGCTAAAATCAAATACTTGTTCAACGCTCTGTGTAGGTGAGGGCAAAATTGCATCTCTTACTTCATTTTCTCTTCCCCTCCCTCAGTCTCTCTCCTGAAGGTTCCCTTAATCTCAACTCAGTCTCCATGCCTTCTCTCCTGCTAAATTCTTATGCTGATAATAAGGTCAGAGTGTTGCCATCTCCTGTTCCTTTTCCTATATAAAAACAATCTCCATACCCAGTGAGTATATTTTCCCCTACTTCTAGCTATTGGTGTAGTTGTCATAAATTATGTCTTTACTGAGACAAGTGTCTTTCAGCACAAACAAATATATGCTTCTGATGACTCCATTTGGGACTAGAAACCACTAATTTGTCCGTAGTAGTGTGTGACATTTGTTCAACAGTGGCTCAGCTGGTTGCTTGAGGAGGAAAGTATTCTACATGGGACCAAAATAAATCATACAGAATGCTGAGAAGGGGAAAAAAAAAAAAAAAAGGCAGTGGGAAAAGGTGAAAAGTGATAAACAGGAGAAATAGATCAATTTTTTATGGAGGTTCCTGTAACAAGCAGATCCTACATCCATTACCTACTGCTAACTAAAAGAGCTGACCTTGGCACTGAAAACCTTTAAATTTTGAAATAAAAAGTGATGAAAGGGGGAAAATGGGACAACACTTTCAGGAAAGCAGTTCTAAAACTCAGTTTTTCCCAGTTAACACTTAGATTTATCAGATACTGAGCTATTACTCTGGATTTCACAGTGGAATTTCCAAAAACTGTGAACACTTTTTACAAGTTACACTGTGTTGCTATTTTTTAGTGAATCAAACCTCAGCTTGCTCATGTACTCCAGTATCTCAAAAGGAATACAGTATCTGGAATAACGATTTCAAGAGCCTACCCCATTGATTCTTCTGCCATAATACACAAACTCAGATTCTTCATTTAGATCTTTTTAAATAAACTATCAAGGGCAAAGAAAGGTGTTGAAAACAGCTTCAGAAAGTTATCTTAAATTCTCTAACATACTACAATGTATGTGCTGGCTCTAGCAGATGTTGGAAAGCTTGCTTTTTTATTTTTCTTAAGTGAAAAAGAGACAACCAGGCCTCTAACAGACCCTCTTTGATCTCACCTGGGAGGAAAGTTATAATCTGTCCCTGAGAATCTCTACAGTTCAGGCTTAAAAGACAAAAGAGAAGAGAATGTGAAAAGAACAGGAAGCAGCACATAAAGTAAAGCAAATGGGCTTTGAAACGCACCCTGGTTCCCGGGAATGGCACTGTTTCTAGTTATGTCCTTGGAAGGTTGTTTTTCTTTAAAAAAGCTGTCTCAGAGATGTGCCAAACCACTTACTTTTGATTTGGGTGGCAGCAAATGGGACATGACAAGTAGAGCGGAGCATAGTTCTTGCACTGCCCATGGCAAAGAAAGTACCACTTAGAGGATAGCAAGAAAAGGAAAGGTGATAACCCCTGAAATTGCCCATCCACAGGAGAGGGTTTAAAGAAAACAATGCTTGGTAAACTGTATTTTAGAAAATTAACCTATTGGAATACACACAATATAAAAATCAGCGTACCTCTATTTTGTTTTCCTGCAAACACAAGAAAAAAATGTACCTAGTTATCATGAT
Organism: Megaceryle torquata; assembly: GCA_024611175.1. Lineage (NCBI taxonomy): Eukaryota > Metazoa > Chordata > Aves > Coraciiformes > Cerylidae > Megaceryle > Megaceryle torquata. Next base: position 33,291 of record JANIJG010005499.1, read on the forward strand.
TAATAGTCCTTAAATTATGGCCAAAGGAAAGTGTAGGAAGTTAAAAGGTACTGAAAATCTGTGTCAGAAAATTCACAGTAGCTGCTACACATCAGGATCTGTCCATTAATGCCACTTGGCATGAGCTGCTGGTGTAGCTGTCCTATTGCCTCCCTGACAAATTGCACTGTTCCATGCTATGGATTTTGAAGTGCAAACAATTATATTTCATTATGGCAAATCAGTGTAATTTCTGGGGTTTATTTTAATCTTCAGCTTTTTTCTAATGCTTGCAATAGGAGTGTAGGGAAGGAAATGCTTGCTACTTTACTGAAGAAAATAGATGCTGTGTTGGGTTACAGAAATATGATTTTTTATCTACAGAATTCTGTGCACCACAGGGCAATTATTGTGATGGAGCTCTATATACTACACTAAACTAATTATGGGGCCTTAGTCAACAGCGAGCACAATTTGGAGCCATGATCTCTGCTATTAGTCTGCTGTGGCGTTTCACAGAAATCCCATATACCTCTCAATTTCTCCATGTACATTTGTACAAATTACATATGTAATTAACTATTACATGCAGATTAAAAAACAAGCAAAAGAAGCTCTGAAATTTCCCATGAAGACAGAAATAGGTCCCAAGCAATGCTTCTGATTTCCTTGGCAGTTACTGAAATATATTTCTGTATCTCTTATATAATTTAATAATAGAGTTAAGCTGTTACAGTTGCATTCTATCTCACTCACAGAGAAAGAAACTCTAGCAATGAAAATATCCTTTAGTATCGCTATTGTTTCTCAGAAACAGGGAGTAATGTCCCTCATACCTCCTGCAGAATAAGAAACAGTTCTGAAGAATGGAAAAAATTTAGAGGTGCTCCTGGAATGAGGAGGATAGAAGGCAGTCTCAAAAACCCCACAGGTAAACCTGCACATTATTAGAAAAGATTGTGCCTCCCCTCTCAACCACAGATAGGAAAGTTCGATACCCCACAGTGTTAGGATGGGGCATTTGTGTCCTTGAAGAAGATGACCATCTGTTACCATTTCTGAGACCACAGCTTTCCAAAATTAGCCTGTCTTTCTCAACTAGGTTGGAGTATCCTGCGAATGTATGAGCAGACAAATTCCCCTTGTCACAGAGCTCTGTATACTCCACTACACTAATTATGGGGGATAAAGGAAAGGCAGCACCTTCTTGAGTACTTCTTTTATCATCACACTTCTAAAATTCAGAGACCCTTGAAAACAGAAAAGATTATATTACAACTATTTAAAAATAAACTAATACATTGGACCTGTACATCATTGAACATATATTTTCCTGTGCCCTTAAGTGTCCTTGCTTTAATTTATGTTGACTCTGCTAGCTAAATGGGGTACATTCATGAATCCCTATCTGTGACCATTCTTTCATTGGCTGGTTCACACTGTACAGGCTGTCCTCAGAATACAGATATACTTGTCGGTTTTGCTTCAAGAAACACTCTCTCCTTTGCTCATCAGGTAGGGCATCGTGCATGCCACCACATGCCTAGCTATTGCATCCATGGCTTTGCTGGATTGAGACATCCAGTTTATACTTGCACCCTTTACAAATGTCACTCAACCTGACTGAAGAGAATACACACCCTCTTGATATCAACACAGAGAATCAAATCCATGTTTTTGGCTTAAGTTAAAAATAAATCGGAAAAATCTCTTACATCATTTACTATGTCTTTCTGGCTTTAAGATTGTTCTGTGTAGAATTTTATCAACAGAACTTTTGCTTGATGAATGAAATAGAGTGACAGATACTGTTCTTAGGTGGGGCTATTCACCTACACCAAAAGAACCATTCAGTTACCAGTAAGCATTTACTTTTCAATTTTCCTAAGCGTCAATGAATTTACCATTTTCACTGACAGTTTGGTACACAATTTTCCACTTAACCAGTAGTTTATCCGTATCAAACAATGGATGATGACCTGCTGTCAATATTCAATAGTAGTGTTTTTTCAGTATTTGTATATAAAATGAAATTCCATCTCCCTAGCTTGTATAATAAAACCCATCCCTACAGGCCCCTTAGGTAAGCAGGTACATATCAAACATATCAGTGATCACTTCTGTGTCTATTACTAGTGTACAGAACCAAGTACTTAGTTGGTGTGAACTGGCTTCAAAGCTGGAGCAACCTACTCTCATTGAATAACCAGCTCATATACTAGAAATAACTTATAGCTGATTTACAGAGAAGTCTGCTGAACAGTATGCAGGTGGTATCCAAGGCGAAAGTACTTGATCATCTTAGACATCTCTTATTGTGCTTTACACACATGATTTACACACATTGTGCTTATAGGCAATTCTCAGGAAAGGACAGTGATATTTAAATGAAACTATGGACTGCATACTGGACCACAATGTACTGCAATAACTAAATATTATAGCATGTAAAGTGCAGACTACATAATGCCAATCATGTGTTCTCAGCAGCCTTCACTGATTATGTGGTACTAAAGTATCTCATATATTTCCCCATCACAGAGCTCACAAGACTGCACATTTGCTCTTTCTTCACTGTAAAGGGTTGTTTTTCTCAGTTCATAGTAACAGGGAAGGAAATCTACCAAGTTATCTTTTTTGAAGTCTTTCTTCTAGCTTCATTAATGAGCTGATGGCCATAGTACAGCAGTAAATTACTCCACCTTTCAAAAGTAGGTTAGCAACCTGAATAAGAGTGATTCCACTCCAGCAATTCTACCTCCTCCCCCCATCGCACACCCTTTTTAATTGCACATTTTCTAAAATAGTCTGAGATCTGCATCAGTAAATGGTCTTTTTGGTGCCAGCACAGAAAATATTTATATGTCAAAACATCCTGCACAAACTCGCATATCTCTCTGTATCACAAATGTGATATTCATATGCTTGGTTTTAAAGAAATGGATTTCCAAGCACAATTTTTCATAGCAAAAAAAAAAAAAAAAAAAAAAAAAAAAGCTGCTAAAGTTTTTTCTTCTTTATTGCTTTTGTGTCTTGGGTTTTTGCAATTTTTGTTTGTTTGTTTGTGGTGTTGGTTTGGGTTTGTTTGGGTTTTTTCTCCTTATTAACAAGGCAAATCATGTTTTACTTGTTCGCCCTCAAGGAATTCTGCTATTACAATTATTTTCATAATTTTAATTGTAGTGCAAATATATGAAAAATGTCTTTCTAAAATACTATCTGTATTACAATATCACAGCAGCCCTTTGCATATTCGAAACCTGTTGTTTTATTATATTATGCACTGCCAGAATATACACTGAGTCTCACTCCAGAGGAGTCTGCAATCTAAATTAAATTTACTCTCCTTATTCAGAGCAATGACTGGTTATGATATTCCACATAATTAAAGTATCAGTACAATACTGCTTCCAGACCCCAGTAAGTTCTCAAAAGACCAGCCTGTGTATTGTACACAGCCCCCTGATATGGTTGTTTCCAGGAAAGTTTACAAGCTTGGTCATAGTGCCATGCAAACTCACAAAGCCAGCTCAGATGTACCCACAATAAGCTTCTCAAAGCTTCTGATTCCAGATACATGACACAGGTACACTTAAGCTTGTCTTAATATCTGACAAAGTTTATTAGCTTGGGCCCAGCTTCACATGAATGGAGATAGGAGTTGATAGCAGAATCAGAGCATCTGCCTATCGCACACAGTCTGAGCTAACAAACCCTTCAAGAGCAGAATCTGCTCAGAGTTGATTTGAGCAGCTCAGTACCTGTGATTCCACGTAGCTGCACACTGGACAATCAGGCTGCAGATGTAGAACAGAAGGTAAAGAGTACAGATGAATGGCATATGAAGACACAGAGAACAGGTACAATAGTTTGCCAAGATCTCCACAGCTGGCTTGTGGAAATTTCTGCCACTTTTTCAGTTCAGTGCCTAGATACTTAAGCTTATGAGTAGTTCTTCTCTTATAATTATTAATAATAAAATATAATATCAGTCTTAAAATTCTGCTTCTGGCTACACTGAAAATTTAAGAAGTTACGAAGTCATTCACTAAAGAAAAACGTATCAGATACATCAACATACATTGCATTTTTCTCACTACAGGGAAAAGCTTTGTTATAAAAATATAAATCTTATAGTTTCACATAGTGAAACAGAAGGCAAATTAAACTAATAATACACAGAAAATTTGCTACATGTATGAACTGACAGGCATTAAATAAACACTCTCTTGTTAGCCAAAATCTTGTTGCAGTTTGTAAATGTCAACATACACACTAGCAATATTTCTGAAATTGTCACTCTGTAGACAGGAAATCTAATTTGCATTAGGATAGTAAACATTAAAATAATCTTGATTTCCACAGATCAAATTTATATTTTTATTTTGATTTACTGGATATCAAGTGTCAATTTAAAATGAATGTCAAAGAACATTAATTTTCAAACCCCTGAAAAGAAGAAATCCCCCAGAGCAGTCAGCAAAACAGATCATGTTTCCTATTCCAAGAGATTCTAGTTATAGAACTTTGATGGTAAAATAAAACTCTTTAATCTGTGGCATAATTCTGAAGATAGCAAGCTAAAACTTGAAGTACATCAGCATGCAGATGTTCTGAGAGACATGTTTTTAACCCTTGGGCTACCTCGCTTGCCAAGAAAATTTAATCTTCTAACATGTACATTCATGAACAGTCTACTGTTAATAGTATCTATGGGATAGCAATGTTTCCTGCACTCAAGAGGCTGATCCTGAAGCTACTGCATCTGCTGCTTAGATATGGTGGAGAATAGATTATTTTGAATTTAATGGGAGTTTCTGCAAAGATTGGAGCCTGGTCTCTGGACATTTTCTTAAAAACCTTTATTACAAAAACTCTAATCTCTCATAATAAAAAAAGTTAAGAAAACCATTTCAGATTTGTGCACCTGACATGTATTGAACTTTACTGATAGGGATAATGACCTCAAAAACTTGCAAGTAAAATGAAGCACATGTACAAGGCTTTATAGACCTGAATTGTATCAATGCAATACATTTACTTCTACAAAAAAACCTCACGGGCTGTATGTAATCCTTCTTGTACTTTCTCTTTTAAAAAAGTAAAAAAAAATTAACTGCTAAGCAAAAGCACGTTACCATATAATTATGGAGACATCAAAACAAAACTTTTGATACATAGTCTGTTAAAATATTACAGCCATTGCTGAGTGAAGCATTTAGTTTCAAGATCATTGTAGCCAGGGTCCAAAGAATGAGGAGATGCTCTGGAGTGCTGCTTTCAGGTGTATGTAAGATCTAAAGGATTATTCTATATAGCTTATTTCACAAAAACATAGAGAAGATGAAGAATCCAAAAAAAAAAAAAAAAAAAAAGAAGGAAGCAATCCTATAAACTGCAGGAGTAAACTGTGCATGTGATTAAGCTCTTAGCTGAACAAATGCAGTTTCCAGCATAACCCATAAAACCATACACAGAGACTAAAAAAAAACCCAAACCAATCCAGATATTTGAGAATATGAAAACAAAACTATCAAAATACTTTCATTCCTTTCTAAAACTTCAAAATGGCAAGGGGAATTAATTTTGGTCTCACCCACTAGGATCTGTATAGTACTGCAGACTCCACCAAGGTATTTCACACGAAAGCCTAACCTTCAAGATTTCATCATTTTCCAGTGCTAAGTTTTACACTCTCCAATAGTAGTTTTATTTAAAGGGCACATTTCAGGTTATTCCACCTAGCATACAGACAGATGCAGTGATGGACTTTCTATGGATTTACTAAGGTAAATCTTACAATGATTACATATCACAGCTGCAACAATGAAATCAGTCAGAAAGCTGACTACTGGAGATACTCAAATTCCTCTGTAATTAGCACATTGGTAAAACTCAAATGCCAAACCCTAGCAACCTCAAGGAGCGTGCAAAGAAGCTAAGTAACACAGCAAAGAAGTGACATCTACATGACCCTGGCTTTTTTTACACAATATCAGGCAGCTGGAAGGCTGCTGCTGCTGGAGGAGGAAGGGAAGGGGGGGGGGGAAGGGGACCAAGAATAACTCAAGTAATTGCTTTGAGAATCTAGTACTTATATAATTGGGAGTTTAGCCTTGAGTACTTTTCCAGAATCTTTTTTGTTACAGGAACTAGGAAGTAAAATAGGAAGCATTTTTATCTTATCTTGTTTTGATTAGTCATTATGAATATATCAATACAAAACTGGGATTGTACTGAATTGAAGATCTATTAAGGCCTAAAATTGTCTGGAATTTTAGTTTTATCTCTTGACTTTTTTTAAAGATGTCTTCTCAAAGTGGATGCAACTTTGCAAAAAAACTTTGGAATGCCTGTAGCTATTAATCTACCTCAATTAAAAACCAGGAATACACAAGCTGGGATTCTACACATGCTATTGCTGATCCAGGTTTAGGTTCCCAATAATATATGTGTTGATGATAACAGATCTGCACCTATTAAATGCCACAGATGTTCAAAAGTTGTGTCAGTCTGATAAGCAGAAAATGCTCATTTCATATATCCCTTTACTCCTCAAACTGCTGTAAATCAATGGGAGTTGTCCAAGGAATATTGGTTCCTGTTGGAGATTCATGTATGGAAAATGACACCGAAGAGGAGTGAAAAGTATGTTTCTCTAAAAAGCATAAATCCCCCTAAACCCAGACTATCTCAAGACAAAGAGATTGAGCCTACATACCTTCATACAAGATCCTACCTTGGAATCGTGGACTTAGGTCTACCTATATTGTGGGAACAGTCAGCTGGAAGAGGTTAATAGAAAAAAAAAATAAACCAAAACCAAGGCCTTGCCTTGTTTGGTGGTTTGTTGTTGTTGTTGTTTTTCCCACAGTCTTGTTCACCTCTTCCTCAATGGCCAGTACAAATCAGCCAGCATTTGTGTGTTAGGTGTTGTGATCTGCCACTGTAGGCTCTGTATAGTTCTGAGAGACTCTTGCAGCCCACATATAAGAATGAAGCAGGAAGAGGCAGTTAAGAACCTTTATGTGCTTGTTTGTCACAGAGACGGTGTGTTGGAGCTGTCTAGCACCCTGCAAGGCAGTAACTTGCAGAAGATTTTCTTGTTATTTAACAGTACACACTGTGACTTCATTTCTAGATGAGCTGCAGCAGCAAAAGGCCTCTCCTAGATTGGCAGTGTTATTTTACATCACACATACAAGTCTGTTCAAAGTCATTACCTAGACTGGCAAAATCAATTTGATCTGTACTGAAATTGTAGCATTCATGTATGGCCTTGTATCCATGCCCAAATACAGTGGTATTCTACTCTGAAGAGCCAAATTACACTCCAAGGAACCTCCACTGATTTCATTAAGGCTTGAATGGATGTAACTATAATCCTTAAATAGTAATTGATGTCATGTGATTATTTTTTTCTTCGTATTTCTTTCAGTGCTTTAGATTATCATTCTGAAGAAGTTTAAGATTTCAAGTATTCAGCTTGATTCACAGAAGGAATATTTTAGATCTACTCTAGACACTTAAGCATGGAGATAGAGAAAAGCACAAGTTACCTTAATAGAACAACTAAATACTGAATTTCACACTGCATCTTATCTGGTTTTCAAAATAAAGCCAGAGAAAGGTTGTGCTGAATATAATGAAGTAGTTATTTAAATTTACATAGTAAATTTACAGCTAAACATATTTTATCAGGGTTTGGGGTTTTTTCCCCCCTCTTTTTCTACTTTTATCTTCTTTGTCTCTCCATTTCAAGAATTGGAGAACAGCTCACATATCCAAAGATTTAACATTTGATGGAAGTATGAACACAAAATACCCTACTCCCCATCCTCCAGGAGTATTTTACAGCAGAACAGACAGGCTCACTTTTCCTTCATTTCTTCAATTCTCTCAATCATGCACCATTCCTTTGGTAATAACAACAAAAACTGAATCAACTGGGGTTGTAACATTTAAATATTCCCAAACATCTTTGGTAATTTTACTTATAAATACAAAATATTACACAAAATAAGTTAACACAAAAATCTTCACAGTCAAAATACAATATGTAGAAACATCTGAAACACAAATTAGCTCTTTGTGATATGAAAGCTTTTCCAACACATTATTTTCATTCCTAAAGACACTTTCATAAACCAACACAAGAAGCCAGACTATCTTTACATAAGCTGCCAAAGTACATGTAATTGTGACTGGTCAATGATTAAGCACTATGCCTTGAGCTCCTTAACTGAAGTTGAAGTTACTTTACAGACTAGTAAAAAGTCTGATGCAACATTAAGCCTCTAACAATAGCCTGTACCCCACTATATTTGCATGCAACAGGTTATCATGCCAACTGAAAGACTTCATTAATTTTTAATCTGTAACATTGTGCACAAGTCTCTGAATACCTGCAGCCCGACATTAGCCATTTTTTGAATAATGCTTTTGCATGTTTTACATTGTGCATTATGTCATATTATGGAAGACCACTGCTTCCTCTCATAAAATTGGTCAGAATTTCAGGGCTGGTCACTCAGCTGTCATGCCAATAAAAACTAGTCAGAGACAAACCTGGAAATTAAGCAACTCCACCCCTGTTTTATTTTCCCAGCTATAAAATGGGCATAATTATCAGCTGCTTATCAGGTGTGATTTGCAGTTTAATTGATCTTTATCACATCCCTTGGTATTCTCAGATAAAAGGTAGTCTTTATATAATTCAATGAACAAAGGAAGCCAAAAGCCAAAGGTAAATTATCATCTTTTAAAAGATACTTTTTGTAGTAGTTTCTCTAGATGACCAAGTTAATCTGTTCTTATTATACCAGTATGTATTATTAGTAAAACACAATCTGACCCAAAGTAGCTAGGCAGTCCTGTAGAAAATACATTTATAAGCAGCTGATGATGATGAGGAGACAAGAATCATTATTGCCACTGACTTGTATGAGCCTTGAAGCAGACTGCTTTATTCCTCTACTACCACCCCATTCTCTTTTCTGACTATTTAGACTGTAATTGTTCTATGACAGAAACTGTCACAGCTTTAATTATAGTCAATAACAAGCCTCTCTAAATTCTTGAAAATGTCTGACTATAGCATCTTAGCTTACTATCTTACTACTTAACTTACTTGACTATCTTAACTTACTTTCTGTCTTTTCTAGAAAGTTTCATGTCTATTTTGTGATAATTTCTCTTAGACCTGCTTCTTCCCACCTTCTTTAAATAGCAGTCAAACATTTGGAAGTACAGAGGCTGAAAGAGATTTGAAGAAGAGTGATTTGCCCAAGATTACTTAGCAGGTTAGAGACTGAATAAGGAATAGAAATCCCAGTTCTTGACATCCACTGGAGTTTGCACCTGCCAGATCACATCATCCCACTAAAGATCCCAATACTTTGCTCTTCCACAATTGCACAATTCACCCAGGAAGTTACAAGCACAACTTTCTACTCTGCAGAACCCATGTGAAGTAGACAGGGATCATACCCTGTGCATTTTGAAAACACGAAAACCAAGTTGTGTTTAGTCCAAACAGCCAGCCTGGAATGACTGAAACCAAATCAAGGTACAAGTGCTAAGAATTTAAGCATATGCTCAGCTCTCCAAAGGTTTAAGGGAAACATTAAGAAAAGCTATTTTCATTTGTTAGAGAACAGCTAGAAATAAATACCACTCTTTGTCAGGAACATTTTAACAGAGCTTTTCCTGCAAAATGACTATATCCCAAGTAAAGCCAAGATAATATGAAAATATTTACCAGTATACTGTCTGCGCTATTGAACAGCTTTCCCATGTATGACAGTATCAGAACTTCTCAAAATCTCTTTAAAAGAGAGAAATATACCAGGACACAAAATGACATCAATATTAGGACAAAGAAGAGAGAAAGGGTTGTATCATCAGTACTAAAATTCTGACCATCTTTAGCAATAGGGACAACCATTCAGAAACAGGTCACAGAGCAACCACTGACTGAACAGAATCAATTAAAAGCTTCAGGCTTCATTTTGACTTTTGTTTTTCCTTAATTATCCTTGAAGATTGATAATAATTGAAATAGAAATCCTACATTTCACCACAAAATAACAGCAATATCAGCTTTCCATACCAATCCCTCTCTCTGACAAGACATTAACATTCTCATTAGGGTATTCTCACCTTTTATTTATTCTACACTCCAACATAAAGTAGGCTTAAAATGCAACCAATCAAGAAGCTTTACTAACTTAGCTCAGTTTCTGCTTCTATGTTGGTTTGAGGAAATTTAAAAGCAAGGACTACTTACACTGCACACACCCTTATGGCATGTCATATTAGAGAGAATAATAAATATCAGAAAGATGATGTACTTAAAATTTAAAATCAAGAAAGTAGGAAAGTTCAGGTCCAGAATATAGTTGTCCTGATTCTCTTCACAGATTTTTTTTTTTTTGGTCTCTTGACCCTTCCACAAGGAAGCCAGAATAATTTAGCACTTTATTTGTCTCTGTAAAGCACTGAGGAATGTTCTGTAAATTAACGTGTGAAATGGGTGCAATAAGCCTAACCCTTTCTTTCCACATACGGAGATTTTGTACAAAGGATCCGTGTCTGAAAAGAAATGTAGGTTTTTAAAATTAAATTTATTCTATATACTGAAGGGAAAAAATGTAAAGGATGTGAAGTGCTTTCTACTAAGTCTAGATGTCACTCTAAGATTTTGCTGAATTAGAGGATTTCTCGAGGAAGGCAGATACTGCTGTATGTGTGAAGAAAAGCTAAACATGTTTCTATACACAGTATCTACACTATTCACAAGGCAGCTTCTGATTCCAATCAAAGCAAACTAGGACTAACATAAATGGATGGTATATAACAAATGGAGAAATCAAAAGGTGGCAAAGCTTCTTGCTCCTTTCCCTGGTTCTATGCAGCTTACCACAGACATTATTACACCTTAATGCCATTCAGCAGCTAGAGGTAAGTGATCTTCCATTCCAGCAGGCTCAGTACGTGCTGTAGTTCTGTAGTTTCTTCTCCATCTGTCACATACTATTGCGGTGTAAATTTTTTCTTTTTTTAATTATTTCTCTTTAGGTTGATCTCTTATCAAATTGAATTCTGAAGCTGTACTTTAACAAACACATTCCAAGGTGTCTGATCAGCATTGTATCCCGATCCCTAACTGAAGATCCTAGGAGCTGTTAATATTAATTTCAATACTGTAAATTGACAGTAATCATTAAGCCAGTGCCATAGAGGCTGGATTTAATCCATGAGCATTTTGAACTATAGTCTTATAGTAACTAGATGCAGCTCAATGACTTCAATACAGCTTTGCTAATCAGAACCATAATTGAGGTTCTGATACATTGTACTATTAAGTCTGGAATGATTTCCATTCCAATTTCCTCTTTTCATCTGTTCCTAGGTTTCTAAAAGATTATAATTTAAATGGAAACTTTTCTTTCTAAGGGTGAGCAGGGTGCCTGCCCCTGTTATAATATAGGAAATACATTGCTTCTATTTTATAGGGAGAGAATGCTTGTTTGTCCCTGGCTGAAACTGGTATTACATGTTAGTACTCAGTGAAGCACAGTTGCTGGAAGAATGGGCATGAAGACACAGAGGATATTCTTATTAAAATAGCTTCATATGCATCCATCACAATAATTCCAGCTCTTGTCCTTATCTATAAAAAAAAGGCGGCCAAGCAATACAGAATGTAACACAAGCACAGTATCCATATCTCTGAATTCCCTGCATGCCCCTTTCACTAGAGGGTTAGTGGCAGCACAGGCTCTTGGTTTCATATTGTGGGTGTGCTGACTGGTTAGCCTAGAAGGCTTCCTGGCTGAAAGGCAGAGCAAATGAGAACTGTTGATATCATTGATAATATTAATGCATAAATAAACATTAAAATACATAATACTAAACCAGATAACATATAAGTGGATACTTCTAAATATGCAGTCATGTAACATTTTCTCATAGGTAAGTGGGTTGACCTGTTCACAAATCTGCCCAAATTGTAATCGCCACAAAGCAGCACCGAATGCAAGCTTTGCAGGGAGTAGTATCTTTTATTGGATCTGCTGACTGGAAAATACATATGGACTCATGGGCCTTTCATCAATTCTGGCAACAAAGCAGTGAAAACAGGTTGACCTAATTATGCTAATCAGCTAGACAATTAAAAAAAAAAAAAAAGCTAGTCTTTGCTTTGTGGAGCAAAGAAAATGCTAGCCAAGAAAGGTAAGTTCCTTCAGGAACTTTCACATATCTGTCTATTAAGTCAAGCCATACAAAGTTCCTGGACTCCTGTCAATGCTTGTCAACATTTCCACTGATTGAATTAGTTCATTTTGTCATACCATATATTCATTAAAGTTTACAAAAAGCATTAAAAAAAACCCCGAACAAACCAACCAAACAAAAAACAACAATCAAACCAAAGTCGTTGTCTTGAAATTTACTGATAAAAACAGGTGGGAAAAAAAAAAAAAAAGTGCTATGATATGCAGAATTCCCATCTTTCTGCTTCTTTTTCAGCTATTTTTATGGTGGAACCAACAAGAAAAAAAAAAATCCTGTACTTTCTTTTTTAACAAGGCCAATGGAAAATAACCCTTGATCTAAAATAATCACTGAATGAACATTTGGCATATAGTCTGTATGACAACAAAATGAGCTACATCAAAGAAAGGACAGCAGGAAAAGGAATGTGGGATAAGGGCAGGGAGCATCATTATAAATACAATGACATTAAACTCAATAGTTTAGGGCAGAAGGGGCAATACAGCTGTGAGAACATCATCTGAGCAAGATAAGAACTTACCTTGTTAAAAGGACCATGCTATTAGTTTCTAAAAAGATAAGATGAGCCCCTAATCTAAGGAATCTGTGAACTAGCCTATCAAAACAAAATATGGATTAAGGGCATGATTGGCTGGATTATTAGGTATCTAATTTACATCAACTTTATCTGAAATCATATCACTAACACCCTAAAGGAGAGTATAGTATTTGCAAATTAACTGATTGGAGATCGATCATTCATTTTTTAATTTATCCTCTATGTTTTTACTTAATGGAAGTCTGTCTGGTATTTATATCCCTAACTGGAATGGCATTTGTGTATTTGAGTGTTTTTAGATGGAATTCTTCAAGGTATATTTAGCACCTATGGATAGTAAGAAATGTAAGAAAGGAAAAATATTAGATACATCTTTTTATTATTATTTTTAAATTAATCTTGTAAAAATAACTCGTGTTAGTATCCACGGTGGGAGGTATACTCCTGCTTTAGAGAATATTAGACTGATAATACTGCCCCTGTGTGGCTACAATTACAGAATGCTAAAAAGCAATATGCCTGTAACAACATAATGTTCCCAGCTCTCTTCATTCGGTGGAAGGCAACGTTTAGTGAAACTCATCTTAGGTAAATTACATGCTCACTGGAAGCTAAAAGTAGTGTGAACACTCCTTAAATACATTTCCGTGTCTTACAAAAACATATTGGGCATTTAAAAAAATCCTACTTATCTGTTGAAACACTGAATGAATCAAAGAAAACAGTCTTGGGACAAATTTCCAAGCCCTATTTCTTACTTTTAGAGCTTTCATATGCACAGATTGCTGGAAGAAAGGCAATATAAAGAAAATTAAAAGAAAAACACTGGGGACAAAGATAAAGATTGTTCAAGTACCTATGCTCATGCCAATCCCATCAGTTTTACCAATAAACTGCAAGCTTGCTGGTAATCTAACTTAAGTTTCACTGGCACTATTTAAGATTGTCAAACATCTCAAATGCACAGGCAAATGGCCACTGGAATGAGTTGAGAAATATCTACATGTTCATGTTGCAGAATTGACCTGCAAATGTGGAGCAAGTTGGATAATATCAGAAATGCATAAAGACTTCAAAAGTATACATACTTTTCCAGATGGTCTTCCTTTACAATAGTCCAAAGTTGTTTTTTGGTAGCTTTGGAAATACAAAGCTTTGAATATATAATCCCTTTCAGCTGATTGTACAATTCACACGGTGATTTTATACTTACATTTTCACAGTCTATTTTTAGGATTAATGTTTTTTGGAGAAAGCTATCCCGTAGCAGATAGAAGGCTTTATTCTTCCACTGATTTCAGTGATTTTGGCATCTAACTTATTTCAAAATTTACCCTTCTTAGTTGCAGCATCAAAAAAAATCTTAATCTGCAGAAAGGGAATAATGGAACTGTTCTACTTGAAAGAGACACTGGGAAGATATCTTCTCCAGGGACATGTTCGTGCTGCTTGACAAGACCAAAAGAATAAAAATGAACAGACTGAAACTGTAGAAATCCCATGTGTTTATGACATCTCTGACACAACAGTGAAGCAGCGTATTTCCCCTGATATAGCTTGGTTGTGTTTATAAGGAGAGTACAAAGCTATTTTGTATGAAGATCTGGACACAATTTGTACTGGAACTATGATCTAAATTACAGTGTAGAAAAGGCCAAAGGCTTTCACTTATGGCTAGACCTGTACTCTCATGGGAAAATATTGTACCTTGTAGAGTATGAGGCTATCTAAAACTGCATTCCTTACATTTTTTACTAAATGCAGACTAGATTAAGGGGATGAAATGGGGAAATGATGTATACTAACATACACATTTAAACTCTATCAAACAAATTAATGACAATAGACTTTATGCGTTACAACTAATTTACATTTCAATATCCCACAGATATCCCCTCTGCTGACTGTGCCCAAAGGACGCAGCTTTCAACTTAGTTACAATCTGTTCTATTCTGTTACAGATTCAGTTTATATTAGTTTTCCTATCTACAGACTTATATGTAACTTTCAGAATCAGGGAGGATTACCACATTGCCGGGGGGTACTTAGCTGAAATGGAGCATATGGCTATTAATATTATTATGAATCTGTTGCTTTAGGCTACATTAGATTGCCTTTGGGGTTCCAATTCTTAAGAAGAAAGGATTGAAGTACAGTCATCCTCTTTTGGTGGAGAAGATTTGGAATAAATACTCACTCTTGTACATTTTTTTAATTTACGTACCTCATTTAGGTAACCTTCAACATAGCTAAAAATTTAGACAGGGTTCTGGCTCATCCTATTGTTTGTGGCCTATTTAGCTTTATGCATTTGGTTTTGTTTTCCTTCTTTTGTTACAAAAAGTTCATAGCACTTTTATAGGGCTTTATACTTTTAAGTCATTGTATTAAGAATCATATTTAGCTTTAGAACTGCCTGCTGTTCTTCAGTTCAATGTCTTGATGAATTACCACACTTATATTCACTATAAGAGCTAATGTGAGTTACTTTCTTGAAATAACATATTTCAAACTATTATATGTTGTGTAGGAATAACCAAACTGAAAAGTATTGGTCTGCAAAGAGAAGCTAAATGAACATTTTGTAAGTTGGGCAATAACTTGAAGTGCTGAGAGTCAATTATATCAAGCATTGGTTGAAAACTAAAGCTTCAAATTTTCATAAGACTAACTAGCTTAACCTTAAAGCATCAGATAAAATGAGCTAGATATTAGCACGTGTCAATAAGTGTTGAATGGGAAACAAATCTTAAGGTATATTTTTGTCTTGCAATGTACTGAAGGTAAATCCCAGATTTTCACCCTAGCCTCCATCAAGCTGGGGAACTAGACACAGGGTAACAAAATTACATCAGGGTTCTAGAAAAAGTCAAAGGGTATTTAAGGCAAATGGAAAAGTGGTATTTGGAGAGACAGATTTACATAGAATTACTTTACATAGAATTACAGAATTGGACTTTCTAACTTTTGTCTCTTCTGACATTCTCCCTTTCTCTTCTCAGTAAAATGAGAATAAAGGAATGTTCTGGGAAAGGGGGAGAACTGAGATTGCTTAATGCTTTAAGTCCCATAGCATGAAAAAACAATCCTTTTTTTAAAAGTGAGAAAGAAAATTATTGAAAAGATAAGATTTACTAGAATAAGAGAACGTGAGCAAATACTGAAGTTCTGGAGTGGCTATGATTTGCAAGCCATAAAAAAGATCCAACAAAGAAGAAACTGTGAAACCATTTTTTATTTAAGACTTCACATTATGATTACTCGATATCTTTCCTCAAACAAGAATAACACCCTAGTGTGACTGTGCTTAATTGAAAGAAAAAGAATGTGAGTGATGGTATTACAGTATGTAGTCACCTAAAAATGAACTGTCAGCAGATACAGCTGACAAGAGCAAGATTAAAATCAAGTGTTACCTAGTACTAGCCCTGTCCTCAGGGAACTGTGCCTCTGTATGTGGGGTTGATCTTGTTTTACAGTTTGGCAATACTCAGCATGGATTGAAACAACTGTGATATTATATAAACAACCTACCATTGAGCTCACACAGGGCTAAATGTCCCAAGCAATAATGCCCACTAAAAATACAGAAGTCATTAATTAATTGCAAACTGCAAAACTGCATGTCTGAACAAGCCCTCGAAAGTGCTAATATTTATCTGCAAGTGCAAGTAACAATTTTGCACACAATGAAAGATGCGGTCTCCTAAGGGTCGCAATACATTTTGCAGGTACCAGTTTGCAAACTGACCCAGAGAAACCAGACACTGCTATTTAAAAATATATCAGGTTTAACCTCACTATATGAGACCTGTTCCACACCTTAAAGGGGCTTAGGGCATATCTTGCACGATAATTCACAAAGACCACTCACATTTTTAAAATTTCCTTCAGACTGACACAGCATGAGCATTTTGCCCCATAGGCAGCACATTTTCAAAGAAATGATTCAAACCCATGATTTACCTTCTCCCACCCTCCAGTAACAAGAGATATACATTCTTCCTGTAACTGACACTTTCTCATAAGATTTTATTTTGATAGGTCTTTTTGTCCTGCAATGTTTCACCACCCAGCAGCACTCTGCTAATCTACACTTCAATGCTAGAATTCACCAGAGGTACAGGTTTAAATAGCACATCTTGAGATGGGAACAATAAAGGGGGGGGGGGGGGGGGAGGGTGGGTTCCGCACAAATAACAAAAAAAAACAACCCCTGAACTTAGAAACCACCCATCTA
>JANIJG010005499.1:50447-60976 GCA_024611175.1 Megaceryle torquata
TTGCGCATGGGGTTGGATTGTAGTAAGTGGTTAGGGGGGGGGCGGGGGGGGGGGGGGGTGGGGGGGGGGGGGGGGGGGGGGGGGGGGTGATGGCTCTACAATAAATAAATAAATAAATCCCTATCACTTAAAGCCAAATGCCTGCTGGGACTTAGGTTCAAAAGCACATTTGGAAACTGATCCCTTGAGAAGATATGTTTGTTACAGTGTTTGGCCTCAGGATTTAAAAGGATTTGCTTTTAAGCTGTTACTTTACTGCAAGTATGTGACTGGAGGCCTCAGGTGTGAAAGTCCTTTGATAAAAGGGACTAGTGTGTGCCAGATACAGCGAATGAAAAGAATTAAGACTAATAGGAGCTGGGAAGTGGAAAGCAGGGAAAGGATGTGGACAAAGTCCATCAAGTTTAAGGCAAGCAAATGCCTGGAACCAAGAGGGATGAGAAACCACAAAAGCCCTTGAACTTCTTGCTTTGCATACGAGTGATTACACTAACAAACTCTTAAGGCACTAAACACCAAAGTTCCAAGGAAAGGTCATTTCCACTTTATCAGGTAAAGCCCAGATGGAATCTGTGCACAAAAACCTCCATAAAATACTACAGCTGGAAGAAATCACAGCGGTCATCTAGGCTCTTTGCTCTACTGAAAGATCAGCTTTACTTAGATCACTTCAGACAGACAAATGTTTATCTACCTGTACTTAAAGACCTTTAACACTGGAGACACTGCAATTTCACTGCAGGATATTCCAATGCTTCATTCTATTTCCATGAGAAAGTGTTTCTAATGTCTGAGTTGGATACTTTGTGCTGCAGCCCACGCCTGTTACTGTTCATCCTGTCTGCAGGGGATAAAAAGAAGAGCCTAATCCCTTTCTCTTTGCCAGTCTTATGTATTTCAAGATCCTTTGGTCTCTGAACTATGTCAATCTCATCATACTGTACTCCTCATAGACCATTATAATTACATGAGCAAAACTGCATTAGTGCTCTAATCAGAGAATCTCTGCAGCAATTGCATTTTGGAAGTGAGATGCACCATTTTTCTCTTTTCTCAAGATAATTAACCCCCCCCCCCCCATCACTCCAATATAATGGAGAAACTTTCCTTCCAGACCAAAAATTCCTCCAAGAGAAACTACAGTAAGCACAACATGATGAACTGAAAGTTGCAAAACTCGTACTTCTTCACAATTTGCTTCATATTGGAATTGAGCACTATAATTAATTTTTTTTTCCCACTGTATTTTATGACAGACTATTCTTTGAGTGCTCTAAAATGGCTACAACTGCCAAACCTGCAGGCTGCACTTAAGAGTTTGCTAGATACTGGGCAGATTAATGCTGGTTCAGCATCAAAAGCTTATGCTGGATAGTATATGCAATATATTCATTCGTTTGTTTCAACTTGAAAACCCTGAAGAACTATGTATGCATGAACCCAAACTAGACATAGGCACATGGTGAAAAGATGACAGTCCCTGTTACACATAACAGAAACTTGACCTAAAGTGCATGCAATCCTAGAACAGAACTCTTGTTAACTGTCATTCCTCTACTGAAATAACAAGAAATAGTAACTGAAGTGCTACAATATCTGAAATACTTCATGTCATTCAAACACATATTTGTTGTTAATACCCACACCATCATTTTCAGAGTAACAAAGAATTGTCAGTTATGATAACTATAAACTCCTAAGCATTAAAACTATGCTTATCACATTACTGGTACAACCACAAATAAGTTACAGGCTTTCACAAAAAGTGAGGCCATCCATCCACCTTCTCATAAGAATGTTCTCAGGGGTGCTACTTCACACAAAAGGCTGTCAAAATATATCTATATATCTTGCTCTGGAATGCCACATATGCACTAAGCTAACCAAAGGGAAAAGAACATTGTATTTATATATTTCATATTCTATAGCAACAAATGCAGAGCTGCCTTGCCATATAAACACTGCATATAGTGTTACAAGTTACACAGCATTCAAGATCAAACTCAGGAGGTATTCTATATAGCACCTAGGTTTGAAGGTATAAGGAGAATCTATTTTTTTCAGACAAACAGTTGCATCCTGGGAGAGAAGAGGCACACACTGGACTTCTGGATGAAAATTACATGAGACAGGGGAGAAGACAACTGAAAAAAAAGACAAACTGCAACAGGGGCCCGATGTTAATCATAGTAGACTGCACACATTTTGGTGAAATTTTTAATGCAAAACCAACATAATTCTTCCAAAATGTATATTAATTAATAAATAGTTACAGTATGTCATACATGTGATAGCCCTTATGACACGAGCACACTGAGCAAGAACATGCAAGCTTTCTGGCATACAATTCTACAGCTGTGAATTAGCTTGGAAGAAATTCTTGCATTCCTGAAAGGACAACTTGTTTTCTTAGCATATCATGTCATTAGATATATTGTGTCTAATAAAAATATTACCTAAATCACCAAGTCCTTTTTTTTATGATGCAAAAATATTTCAGGAAAGTTTCTGAAGTCAGGGTTAAGCAATGATCTATCCTTTAACAGCTTAGTTATTATGAGAACAATCTATCTTAATTGTAAACTACTCAGTCTTAAGGCAGAAACTGCAACGTGAATCTTTTAGATAATATCTTAAATACTATTCTAATGAAAGTCTCTGAACAGTCACAAGTATTTCTCCCATGGTAGTAAAAAAATCCTGGAATTATTTTTTGAAACTGCAGTCTATTTAAGCATTGGTGACCAAATGGTATTCATGCCTGATTCTTTTTCATTTTTTTTTCAACTACGAGGGAAAACGAAAATCTCTCCACTAACAAATACACAGCCATTATTTCTCATTAATTCAGACAGCGAAAAGCCATTCTCAAACATACTTGCTAAATCCCTTGAAAGTTTACATAGCACAAAACCTGATTCTAATCGTTGTATGTAGCTCTACCTAATGGCCTGATGTATGTACTGCAACAACATTAGCTAAAACGAACCCGCTTGCAACAAAAAAAGAATTTCTTTAGTTGGTGGTTGCTTTGATCACTGATGTTACAGAACTGTATTTAGTTATCATTTAGTCCAAATATATGATCTGGTTTTTTAATACATTCTACGTTCTCATCTTCCTTATTTCACTTTTATCGTCAAAAAACGCTTTTTAATTTCAGTATCAAGTTTTTCCATTTATGGAATAAAGATATGCATAGCAGGGGTCTCGAGGTGTATTCTGAATAGGAGACACAACTCCACACTTTGCATAAAATGTTAACACTTTCACTGCACTTTGCTTTTCACCTTTCCTGCTGCAGTCTGTTATCTATAAGGGGAAAATACTACAAAACTAGGGTTGTTACTCCTACTGCCCCTAACATCAATTACAATGACTAGCACACAGTTAATCAGAAGATTCAGTCCTTTCTACCATCTTTTTTTTTTTACCCTTTTGATCACAGATGACACAGGAATCATGCCCTGACATTTAATGGCAACTGTTTAATGAAACTGCAGCTCTTATTTGGTAGACGATTTAGCTACAATATCTGAGGAAAACAGAAATAGTATTAGGCAACAGAGAAGATAAAGCTCATTTAAAACCAAACTTTTATTCGTACAGTAAAGGTCTTGAATCATGAATTTGAAAGACCATCCTCTTCCAACATTGTAACTTCAAAAGTGTTTTGCTATTTCCAGATCTATATTATTTACTAAAGTGAGTTTCAAATAAAAGTGCAGTTTAGTTGCAGCTGGGATTCAGCTTGGAAAAGCTAATGTAATACATGTAATCATACCAACAGAAATCATGGCTCATTTTGCTTTAAAATAACAAAGCAAATACTTCCAAGAGCAGGCAAACACAGGCTGTAAGATTGTGTGCACTGCTCTGGAACAGTGCCTAACAGAGTGGACCGAGGGAATATAGGTGGCTGACACCCCTTCTGATAGTGCAGCAACAGATCTAAAATCTCAGCAAAATTATATGATGAAAACAAAGGTAGAGGATGAGCTGCGTTATTTTGGCACGATTCAAGCCTGAAATATTGCAGTACTTAATCTTGAAAAATAGCAGATTTTTTTTGGTTGTTTTTAGCTAGCTGAGATTTCGCACACAACAGCATTAAATGCTAAAGGGGGTATCTTGACATTCACTGTATTTCCTTTTTCCATTGATCTCTTTCCAAAGAAGGAAATTAAACTGACATAACACAAGTGATAGAATACTGATGAAGAAAACGGTTAATCACATCAGACACAATTTTGAAATCAGCATCCCATGCATGCCAAGAAACAGGGATTTATGTGGCATTTAGAATGTAACACAATCTTTTGCATTTCTCGATATTGGCCATTTTCTAGATTTTTATTTATTAAATAGAACAGCAAAGTACATCTTTAAAATGTGACACACAATTCAAGTTAGCTCACTAAAAACAACTAAATGGGAAAAGATTGTTGTGAAGCTTAGTTAAGGATGTTACAACAGAGAAAACAAAATTACTATTCCCTTATCCATAAATAAGGATTTATTAGGTCATACCATAGCTCACCACTCTGTGTCTGGTCATGGCCCCAGCAAAGGCATAAGAACAAGGCAAAGATATAGCAATATGTCTAAGAATACTTCACCAGCTTTCAAAAATCTTTGACTCTGAGAGCTTCTAAATTAGTAAATGTGCTTAAATTTATCAGTTCTTAGTAATGGTTTCCAGCATGAATTTGTCCAGTTACTTTTTAAGTATTAGCACTAATGGTTGACAAAATACCAAATTCATATATTGTCAGCATTGCTTTTGGAAAGCCACTAGAGATTCTTAATGTATTTCCCTGAACTGGATTTCAAGGTTTTGTCTCAAATCACAATGATTCAACAACTGTTCAGGGCTGCAAGCTTTTAATGCTGTCTATATTCTATTACTACAAAAAATAATTTAATAACCATTTAAAGGCTTTTCTACTACATTCAAGTTAAGTAAGCACATACATTCATCATTGAATCATATGAAGGTGGAAGTATTTTCTTCTGCAGAGTATTTAGACTACATGATGTTGAGATAAGTTACAATGAGAAACACGTAATTGACAATTATTTTAAAACTGGGCATTATAAAGCCTCTAGAAGTAAAGAATGAAACCTGAAAGAAACTGCAGTTTTAAAAACAAAGTCTCTTACCTAGCTGCAGTGCTGAAAAGGATGGTTCACTCCTTTTAACACTCCTTTAGGAAAACACAGGTGACCGAGTCGAATTTCACCCTCTGCTGTGTGGCCACTAGATGTCAGCGCCTGCGATTCTCACCAATGACATTATCTCTCCCTAAGAAGTGAAAGTACGGGTATGGCAGGCACAGAGAATTTGGCTTTGCACCAGATACTGGTATCTCCACAGTACTGCGAATCTTGATCTTCTGAAGGCATTTCACAGCTTTTATAAAACTATTGCATTACTCCATGCAGTGGTTCGTTCATTCAGAATTTACCTTCACTTAAACAGCCTTTTAAACAGCCTTCAACTGTTTGTTGGGGTTTTTTTTATTAGTCACTTAAAATCTTCTGGGTCAAAAATTCACCAAATATTGCCCAGGGAACCAAGGAAGTAATTGAAAAAGCACTGCTGTTAAAAATAGTGAGAGTTCTGGAAAAGTTTACTTTGGCTCTGGACGTACACTTGTCCTTGCACCACGTGCATGGCTGAAAGGGGAATACTAAGGAGCGCGAGTTTTTTAAAAAACATGTTTAAAGTTGAACTAAGACTCTCCTCCAATTTCTGGGTATCCCTGAGTACTTGGGTAAGCTGATGCTGAAATTCTGCAAACTGACATCTTCTGAATATAAATCCTTTAGAAAGCTACATCGATTATAGACCAGTTTTGTTCAAAATTACTGCATTTCTAAACTTCTATGATGGAAATTGAAGAACTGCAGTGGGCAAGAAAGGTACTGCACACTGATTTTGCAAAGTGCTGACTGCTTGATACTGAGATATCCTTGGCTATTTCTAATGATATATCAATTTTCTTACATGTGTGGAGGGTGACCAATTCTGCTTGGCTAACACATTTAGGACAGGGAAGGTTAAATACAGATGCATTTTCATGCAGATAATAGGTTTGAATTTAACTAATGCTTTCTCCTAGTGTTAATACCTTTGGCAGATAGCATCCTATCACATTATTACTTTTCTGTGGATGTCTTAGAGAGAAAACTTGTTTTATATCTTGACTCATAAATGCATTTCACTAGTATGAGGAAAAAAATGTGTAAAATTCAAGTCCTCTTGCTATCAGAGAAGAGCAAAAGAAAAATTGACAAAATGAATTAGATGCGTGGCTTACATATTGTCACTATTCAGGTATCTCCAACAGTGCATTCAAATTTCAGAGGGAATATAAGCAATAGGCACCTTTGTGGTGCCTCTCCTACATAGTCCAAATTGTCATGCTTGTTTAATGAACGAAAATTGGCTTAAACATGACATGTCTGGATATTCTGCTATCCACAGAGATATCTAACTCCTCTATATCTTTCTCTACTACATCTCTTAAAAACAAGCCAGGGCCCCTCTCATTGCTGTACATCCGTCATTTTGTACAACACAGGATTGGTCTCAATCTTATTCAACAATATCTAATGTGACACTACACTAACAAAGCTATGGGAGCTTTTGCCATTTTGATAGGAGCAAAAAACTATCCTTCCACAAATTCAACTGGGAGTCCTCTAATCTCTAACTGCTTTCAGAAGGCAGAAGGTTAGGCCCCATGATTTACAGCAGCTTCAGATTTCTGTGGCAGAGATACACACTCAGCTCAGCTAATGCCAAAAGACAAATTACCTAAGTAATTTGCATAAAAAGTACTCCAGTCAGATATATCCTTTCCTGTTACGTTGTTTTATGTGGTATTTCAGAAATCATATTCATAGATCAATTAATTTGGTTAGTTTAATTGCCTGAATTTTACAACGAGGGTGAATCAAACATAAAATGGATTGGCTGGATGGAATGGAAAACAACATTCTATATTCTACAAGCTATGAACATTATACCACATCACTTCAACATCAGAGGGCTGATGAATGATTCTGGCATTTCTGAACTTAGCAATTCTTCCTTGCTTAGATATGAAGCATTGCAGAAGCTATGATAAGTGTCCAAAGTCCTGTCCTCATAAAATTATTCCCCATTCATTTATCTTTCAGATGTGTTATTTAAGAAAGGTTGCATTTTCAGGTAGAAGTCTGAGCAATGGTATCTGGGTAGGCTGGTGTGGCATACCTCAGTTATGGAGCACTTCCTCCCAAATTGAATCCAAGATAAACTTTCCACTGAGGAACTATACTGGAATTTGTGTACTGATTGTAGGAGCAAGCAAGGTGCTAAATTAATTTCTAACCCCAGGTAACAAATTCAGGTCATAATCCGTGCCTAGCAAACAAGCCAAACTGTTCAGCCTTGCATTTTAAAAATACAAAGGGTCAACTCTAGAAAGAAATGAGTGGAAACATTTTCTCCCTTTGAATGCGAGATGTACATTTTACTAAAAACAATGACAGTATTAAAACTATGTTAATCAAAACATACAGTCATCAGGAAGGTATCAAAAAGGCTTAAGTACAATTGACCAAAGTACATGGGATGAAACAATGAAAGCAACAAGACCTACCCTAAACTGAAATCCTGATCCGATTTAGGTCCATTAAAATTTACTACTCTCTTAAAAATGTCAGAAAGTTAATTTGTATTAGCTTTACTAAATATTAATAGATATTTACTGATATTAATAGATTAGGTCCCAAATTAAGGACTTTGGCTCAACCAAGTATATTTCTATATACCAGGTGCTACGCTAGCAAATGAAAAGAAAATGCATAATGTAATGATTAAAGCCAACACTCACACAGATTTAGCCCGATGTTCATCACAGGCCGTTTCAGTATTTCTACACAAAATATATTTTAAACATACCATGTCATAATTATTAGTTATCCAGGAAAAAGGTAAATAAAAGCTCAGTCACACATCAAATATTGTGCAAATATGATGTGATTGGAAAAAGACCACTGATCATTTTATGTGTTTGGACTATGTTTTTAAGTTACTTTTCATCGGTAAAGACAAATTCGTCAATAAACACACACTTGCCAATTCCATTCAATTTTTGCATCTCATCCCCTTTCCTCAGTCAACTAAGTAGGGGAATTTGCGTACCATTTAATCTTTATTTCAGAAACTTCTAAATAGCATCACTTCAAGCCCTGCTGTGAGTTAACACTGTGCCTGTTCAAAGCACCCACCCATTGTCCCCAAGGTCACAAAAGGGGCCTGGGAGGAATTGCAGCTCTCGCTCCCAAAGGCCTTGTTTACACTAGATTCCTTTTTTATACTGTTCTCCAGAAATATAACATAGCTGTAGCTCAGCCACTGGCATTCTTGGATTACACAGGCCACTGGCACTTGAGATACAAGTTTTTGAATTTGGGCCATCTGCCAAGTCCCATTAACTTCCAGAAAGCCTAACTCAACTATGTGGCTTTGAAAACCCAAATCCTAACACTTGTTTCTTCTTGACCTCTTCTGATCTTTTTTTTTCTTCTGCCATTAGTTGTGAGTTCAGAACCACATCCAGAAGAATCATGGTTAAAATGGCTGTAGTACCTCCATCAGGAACATCTTCAATGAAAATGTAACAAAGCCAGAAATAAATTTGGAAATTTAATATGGAATTTGGCTAGCATGAGTACAGCAAGAATCTTCTGATGTCTGGACATTCAAGTATTAGGACCTATCTACATCCAGAACAAACAATTTTCAACAGAAATCGGGCAAAAATTAAACTGGAAATTAAACACCATTGCAGCTGAGCAATAAATATGATTTGCTCAAACAGAAAAGGAAAGTAGAATGTAAAAAAATCAAGTTCTGCCTAGTCTTTCCCATTCTAGAAAAGTAATTTTGAGCATATTGCTTTACAGGCAAATGTTTTGAAAAATGTTTAAATATGTACTTATTTACATACTCAGAAGTGTCATGTTCAAAAATGCAAAGCAAAGATACTTCTTCGAGATAGATTATCAAAAAGCAGTATCATCTTGCTTTTTATTAACACCCAGTAATCTGGTATCATTTTACAGCATGTATGCTTAAAATAAGAATTGTTATTACTCATGTTGATTTCCAGACATGAAGGTCTGAGTAAAGTTGTGAATTATCATTTGCTTAGCGAGTAGAATATTTGCTATCAAAGGAAGTAAAATAAATAAAGTACCTAGGTTATATAGGCTAAACAATCACAGAAAGTTGTTTCATGAGTTAAACTCTTACAAAGCTGGATGTAACATCACACTATATTTACCTAAAAAAAGACTGTGAGTGATGCCATGGAGGAGTGTGTATGATCATGGAAAACACTCTGCTTGTTAGTGTGAAAGTCCTTCATATTCTTGAGACATATTTCCTATCCTAGCTGTCATCAATTTGCCCATCATTAGATTATTTTGATTCTTAACAGTTTTTATTAGTGCAATAAAAGTTTCTTCATGACCAAGACTTATTTATTCAAAATAAGTTAACCAGACCCCAGAACAACATGGTCTATAGCACTGCTCAAAACACCAGCCTGTAACATTTGAATACATTCTGGCTAGATTAAACGTGAGCTGCAGATGTGCTCTGTAAGAGTTTTGTCTCAAACAGATTTGTACAAATTTCTCAGAGAAAAGTGACTGTGGAAAGATACTGAAGGGGAATTTATTCCTTTCAGGAAGTTATCTGGTTATAGTCTAAAAAGCACATACGTATTAAATCTTTATGGGAAAAATCCTGCAAAACTTTAGGGATATTATCATAGAAATATAAGAAAATAGAGCATTAAATAGAAAATGTCAATCCGTACAGAGGGTATTTTGAACAAATTCAGTGCTGGATCCGTCTTTTGAAGAATTTTTAGAGGACTTTTACACATAAAGGCTGACTTCAAGATTGTTCAAATTCTACTTTTATTTACAAGTAAGCTTAGAATCATCTTTAGTAGTGTGAAGATTATTGGCTAAATACGTAAATATTTGTCTATTCCTCATCCTTTATGGTCTTAATGATACATCATTAGGAGATGCTCTTAAGATTTCTCACAGAGTAGGATCATTGTCTTTTTATCTGTTGCTGGTTTTTAGGTACTGTTAAAGCAACTGTGCTGTAAATAAGTATGATACACACCGTTAGAAAATGCACAGAGATCTGATTGTCATTAACAGTGTCCACTTCTACTATTCTGCTGGTAAACAAACTATGACATATACCATGGGAAAATTTTAATCTACACAAGTATATCTTGGCATCATCAAGAACTACAATTTTATACTTCATACCTTCCTTCCCATTCCTCCCATCTATAATTACCATTTGATTCCTCACCCACTCACTTTGTTTCTGCTTTTATGGCTGAAATGGATCCCTGTTTACATTGATATGGAAGAAAGAGAAGCAAGTAGCTCTTCAAATAATTAACTCTGATGAGATTAAGCCGTGTATTTAATCAAGAGTT
>JANIJG010005500.1:0-14533 GCA_024611175.1 Megaceryle torquata
CCACCAAGTCCTTCTCTTACAGGGCCACTCTCAATCTATTCTCCACCCAGCCTGTGTTTGTACTTGAGATTGCCTTGATCCGTGTGCAGGACCTTGCACTTGGCCTTGTTAAACTTCATGACGTTTGCACAGGCCCACCTCTGAAAGTCCTTCTAGATGGCATCCCTTCTGTCCAGTGTGTCAACTGCACCACATGGTTTGGTGTCTTCAGCAGACTTGCTGAGGGTGCACTCAATCCCTGTCCATGCTGTCAAGAAAAATGTTAAATGTCAGTCCCAGTACCAAACCCTGAAGAATGCCACTTAATACTGGTCTCCACGTGGACATTGAGCCATTGACCACAACTTTTTGAATGCAACCATCCAGCCAATTACCCAGTCACCCAGTTACCATCAGCTAATTACCCCTGCAAATAAGTCTTGGAGGTGGTACTATGCTCACAATGTCTCAGCACTTACTGAGAAGACATGAAGTATGACAAAATACTATTCTTATATCTGTAAAAATTAATCCCAAAGTCTGGATGGATGTAAGTTTTGCAGCATGTCTTGAAGGCTAAGAGATACAAATTGTTGGGAGAAACAGAGTGGGAAGGAAATTCTAAAAGAAACTCAGGGAAAGGTGGGGAAGCTTTGATGTACATTGGAAACAAGGAGAGAAAGTCTCTCAGATGGTTCAGAGAAGCAGCATTTTCCTAGAAAAATGGTCAACTAGTGAATTTTTTAAAAATGTGATTGCTGTGCATGCTCAGATTTAAGCCAACTGCTTTAAATTCCTTTTCTACACTTTCTGCAAAGTTCCATAGACTTGCTTTACTTCTCCAGTGTCACATTGTTGTGTCTTGGTTGTTTCCTCCCTGCTTTTACATTGTTGTCTCTAGACTGCATTAATATTTTATTATCTTATTCGTAACATCACTTTTTAATACTTAAAATTATATGAATTATTGCAGCAGCCCTGAATGAAAATAATCTATTAGCACAAAATAATTTCCACTGGACATTTAAAATAGAAGTAAATTAAACTAATAACTCTAATCTTCTCACTGTTATACAGGGGAAAAACAATATAGTTTAGTCTCCTCCTCCTTTCTTTGGGGCTTCCTCTAGCTAGTCTTCTGACTATATCACAAGTCCTAATACACATATTTTCACAGTTCTTTCATGCACTCTGGCTGTATTCTAAGATCCGTATTATCCTGTTCCTTGTAAGTCTGCGGAACATCATTTCAGTGATGAAAGGAACAGAGATAAATATTATCTGTTGTTTCTATCCTTGGAACACTGTTTAGGTAAAAATATCAAGGGAAAACTTGTAGTTCTCAATTCTGATCATTTAGCAGTCAGTAAATCTGGTGCCTACAGCATTCCCTATTTCTATACTACAAATAACAAGAAACCTAGAAGTCTAATAGTAATTTAGACATTCCTTTACCAGCTGCTTTATCTGCAGGATAAAGCAAAAAATACAGTTAGCCCATAAAGGGTTGGAAAAATTGAAGAAAGGTAGTTTTTCTCAGAGCACTAGAAGGATTTCTACTTCCTCCAGGGACTCCACAGCAGGATCTGAGCTTCTTGGCCTTCCAGCACAAGCTGGCAATAAAGGGAAGAAAAGTTGTCCCATGAGGGTTTACTCAAGCATCAGGAAAATGAATTTGGATGTTCCAGGTGAATTCATGTCTTCATTGCCTTCTAAAGCAAACCCCAAGTGTATTTGTTATGAAAGGTATGACTGAGTTGATTAAATGCAGTGGTCTGCAATATTGGCATGTACATCTGAGGAAGTCAAACAGCAAATCAACGGATTCAACAGAGTGAGTGACATCACACCTCATCCTAACATTCACGTATTTTTTGGTAAACTGAACTGAACCTAACTCCAGTAGTATATTAACTGTTTTTTCATCTACTAGAACAGGAACCTAGGTTACTTAATCAGATGTAGTGTACACACTGCAGACACCTAAAGATAGGGAACATAAATGCTATTCCACAGAAATCATTGTGTCTGTGTACACAGCATAATGTAGCACCATTCAGCCATAGATGAGATTGCTCTATCGTTATTTCCCTGTGATGCAGTGTGGTCATGGGAGGTAGAAACACAAAGCTAACCACCCGGGCCAAAACCAGCTTTAAAGACAGCTTAGAATTTCAGCAAGATACCAAGGAGATGTACAACTCAAAACTAGCACAAAAGTCTTCCATCCATCCATCCATGGAACACCGTGCCTAGTCATTGCATCTGTGAGCAACAGTCGCACAGAGTAAGTGAGGAGGGAACACCTGAACTTCAAAGATGTCTTTCGAAACACATTTGGAAGAATGCTGGATCAGATGCACAGGTGGGCTCAACTGAATGTTGCTTCCTCCACATAACAGTATTCAGCTACTGGACCTGCAATGAATGGCAAGTTGGCCCAAAGGAACAGGTTCCTGTAAAGTGTCTTTTCTTTGATTATTACAGCTCCAATTCCATGGCATCTCTTCTTTTAAATTGCCCTCTACAATTTCCCAGTTAATTCCCAGTTGGATTGTCTGTGTTTGGTTGAGGTTGAGGAGAAGGTTTTGTGCATTTTTTTCAATTTACACAGCATAGGTAAAAAGTTAAAACCAATTTCTATGAAAGTTCCTATGAGGTTTGGCAGGGGGAGAGAGGGGGAGAGCAGCAGTACATGGTGAGAAGGTTTCCAGAAGCTTCCCCCATGTCCAACAGAGCCAATATCAGCTGGCTCCCAGATGGGCCCACTGCTGGCCAAGGCCAAGTCCATCAATGACAGTGGTAGAACCTCTGTGCTAACATAGTTAAGAAGAATAAGATAAAGAATTGCACAGCAGCAATTGCAGTGAGAGAGAAGAGTGAGAATATATGAGAGGAGCCACTCTGCAGACACCAAGGTCAGTGAAGGAGGGGGAGGAGATGCTCCAAGTGCCAGAGCAGAGATTCCCCTGCAGCCTATGGTGAAGACCATAGTGAGGTGGAGCAGAAATCCACCTGCAGCCCATGGAGGACCCCATGCTGGTGCATGTGGATGCCCAATGGGACCCCATGGAAAGCCCATGCTGGAGCAAGTTCCTGGCAGGACCTGTGGACTTGTGGAAAGAGGAGCCCACACTGGAGCACATTTGCTGGCAGGACTAGTGACCCTATGGGGGACCCATACTGGAGCAGTCAGTTCCTTAAGGGTTGAACTCCATGGAAAGGACCCATGCCAGAGCAGTTTGTAAAGAACTTCAGCCAATGGAAAGGATTCATGTTGGAGAACTTCATGGAGAAGTGTCTCCCATGGGAGAGACTCCCACACTGGAGCAGGGGAAGAGTGTGAGGAGTCCTCAACCTGAGGAGGAAGGAGCAGCAGAAACAATGTGTGATGAACTAACTGCAACACCCATTCCCCATCCCTGTGCCACTAGGGGTAAGAGGTAGACAACTCAGGAGTAAAGTTAAGCCTGGGAAGAAGGGAGGAGTGGGAGGAAGGCATTTTTAAGATTTTTTTTTTTTATTTCTCATTGCCCTACTCTGATTTGATTGCTAATAAATTAATTTCCCCAAGTTGTGTGTTTCACTTGAGGCACTAATTGCTGAGTGATCTCCTAGCCCTTATCTTGACTCATGAGCCTTTAATTTTCTCTCTCCTGTCCTGCAGAGGAGGGGATTTATAGAGCAGCTTGGTGGACACCTGGCATCCAGCCAAGGTCAACCCACTACGTGTCCCCAGGGTAAACAAGTCAAATCTTGTTTCATAAGCTTCTGATTGTAAACAGAGAAGCTTGCACTAGAACAGAAAAGACAAAGGGTGCAACAAAGATTGTATTGGGAAGACACATCTTTATTTCAGTAACATCAGCTGAAGTCAAGACTCTGTTGTGTCACAGCTATATAGGGCCTGTTCAGTAGAGTAGAATATCCTGATCTGAAATGTTTGTCCTACAGAGGCAGGACAGATACAGGATCAGGGAAAAGGGATACCACAGCAACTGGATAAACAATATTCTTTTACTGCTTACTATCTAAGAGGGATCCACACTAAGTCTTATAAAACAAGGCTCTGCAAGTGTGTTAGATGTCTAAATGCTATAGGAATGGAATATGGGGCCTACTTTAGCCAACCATGCATGGGTTTCCATTGTCATAGGATACAACTGAAAGAATCTAAGGTCTGGCATAGAGCTGATGGACAGAACAAGGTACATGCAGGAGGTCTTAGCACTGGGGGAAAAGGGAGATACTCTCTGTCATCAAAAATGAACCTAACTACCATTGTTCAGGCAATAGACTTGAGATCCAATCAGTGAGTGTTTAGTTCACCCTAAGCAGACAACTGCATTTGTTCAGGTGAAAGGATGGATCACATTGCACGGTGTTACCCTGGAAAGAGCAACAAGCCTTCTAACCTAAAGGGATCTTCAAAGCTTTCAACAAGAGAAAAGAATTGTTTCCAAAACCCCTTGTATGGCATTAGTAAGGAAGGTAACTGTAGTATTGGCTTGTTCTGCTGCTGCTTTAAAAAAGGTGAAAAAAACGAAACAGAGCTTTTCTTACTGGGAAACTCATAAAGACAGATAAAGTTACAGGAAAGAAAACCTTGATAACACCCATTTGTTTATGTGCACATACACAACTTCCCACACAGACACAAATGCATATACCTTTGATTACCTTCTTGAAAAAATCAACAGGCAGCAATTGCTAAGAGGTGCTATTAATAGGGATGGGTTATAATGGGGATATAAATTCTGGCATATGATAATACTGGGTTTACCTGTGGGTGCTAATTAAAAGAGCATCCACCAGATCTACATATTCCCAGCTTTCATCCTGGCTTGTCAAACAAAACAGAGGCAGGACACACCTTTCACTAATTTGAGGGATAAAATAACAGAAGTTAAATAGAGAGGGAGGAATTAATAAGGAAGAGATGGGTGGCTCACAACCTAAGATGTTGGTAGCTACCTGCAGTGTGCTGTCTCTGAACCTGGAGACAGGTTCATAGACATTGCAAACTTTTTTCCCCACAGCTATGGTTTGCTGGATGCAAAGAGAAATGAGACCATAGCCGTGACCATGCCAGACTTCTTCCTGTTCATGTGTGAGAATCTGCAGAGAGCTTATCACAATGGGTAACCAATCTCAAGACTCAGCAGGCATAGAACTTGAACATGCTTTTGCTGACATCCTGGGTACAGTATCCATAGATACACTGGGTAAAGGGATATTCTGCAAAGAGAATGCCAAGGCAAGATGCTATCAACCCTGCTGATGTCTAGAGAAAGGTAGTAATATGTCCATCTTCAAAACAGACAAGAAGGAACATGCAGGGACCTACAAGATGGTCAGCCTCACCTTATTTCCTGAGACAATTACAGAGCAAAGCCTCATATAATCTATTTTCAGCCACTTGAAGGACAAGAAGGTGATTATATGTTGTCTGAGGAGAGGGTGAGAGAACTATTTACCCCAGAGAAAGACTTGAAAGAAAGACTTGAAGGGATGTAATAGCTGCATGGTAGTATCTATGGGGAGGTCATCAAGAAGACACAGACAGGCTCTTCAAAGTGCTGCATGGTGGAAAAGTGGGAGACAATAGCCAAAAATTTAAATAGGGGAGGTTCTGTCTTGATATGAGCAAAAAATAAATATATATACTCCAAGGTTAATTAAGCACTGGAACAGGAGCTCAGAAAGATTGAGGTCTCTCCACAGGTTTTGAGATCCCATTAGGCAAAGTCCTAAGCAACTTGATTTTAATTCTATGCTGCCCTGCCTTTGAGTAGGATGCTGGATAGGCACTTCCTGAGGTTCTTTACAACCTGACAGCTTTCTCCAACTATTTAAAAAGTTGCTGTGGAGAAGATTGAGACAGATTCTTCTTAGAAGTGCCCAGTGGAAGGACAAGAGACAGTAGCAAGTAGGCAGAGTCAACCCTGAACTGCTCAAGAGCTTTTACGATCTCACAACATTCCCTTCTCACTGTATTCTTTCACCCCTTCTGGACTAAAAAATAAGGTGTACTGATGACAAATTTATGGAGATAGAAGACAATGAGAGCAAAACTTTTAGGCTCAGAGAGATGCAATATTGCATGTTTCATCTAATCCAGAGGCAACTTGTTCAGAAGTTCCTGTGTGGCTCTGCAGCAAAAGCAAACCCACCCAAACAGCTCCCTTGTGTCAGACCAAAGCTGTGACTCCAATCAAGAGTCAGTCTGAATTTCTACCTGCTTTACAGCTTTCTTTAAGACTTCTAGAGCGTAGCCACAAAAGAACTGCGACTTTGTAAAGCTCAGGACTAGGCCCCATTTTACCAGCAATGGGGACCCATGTTCCCATCTCAGAGGAATGTGGCAAGAGTAAATACATAGAAAACAGTGAGAGCACTTGGTAGCCTAAGACATTATGTCCAAAGATCTCCCTTTCCTCTGAACCCCTTGGCATTCATTCCCAACCAGACTCATTGAAAGAAGCAAATCAAGTTTTAGGATAAACAGAAACACATTCTGTTTGTCCCTGTTGCCTGGATGTCTTCCCAGGGGTTTTGCTTCGTTTTGAGTAGCTGGTCTTTCCTTCTGCCTCTACAGCAAGCGGATAAGATGTCAGCAGACTTTGTCAGATTCATACACATTGCATGGTGCCAGAAGAACAGACCTGCTAAAGAATAATTGCTCCTGATAGACTATTGACTTTGATTAGGAAACACACATTAACATCTTTCTTCATTTAAGCCTCAGTTGTAGAAGGTAGCCTCCTTAAGTGTTCTGTTGTCTGGAATATTAGACCAGGAATTAAAAATGACAGGATGGACAATTTGGCAGCAAGTGTTTAATTAGGCAATAAATTAGAGTCTCTGAGAGCACAAGGATATGTGGCATCTCTCTCCTTTGGGATATAAATCATATTGTTTGACCAAGGTACAACACCCCCTTATTATACTGTACAGATGGAGATCCACGCCCCTTGCTGTTGGTTTTAGAAAAGCCACATTGACAAGTGGAAAACAGAAGTGTAGTAACATTTTAAGTGCTTTTATCTCGATGGATCTGGGGGATCTTCCAAAAATGCTATATGCACCCTGTCTCCAGCCTTCCAGACCCCAAACCGTCCATTTCATTGACTATTTCCCCTAGGACTGCAATATTCTTACCTGAATTTTAGCACCTCTTTTTCAGAATGAGGAAGAGCTGAAAATACCTCTCAGTTTCTCAAAGTCCCAGTGGGTGGGATGCCAAATGTCAGGTCATATGCTGATACTGGATATCAGATGCTTTAGCAGCTCAGTTACAATGGGGAGAAAGGTTGGTGCTGGGGTGGAGCCAGTAGTTTGTAGCTCAAGGTCATGCATAGAGTCTTGCTTGGTAGCAGACTGCCTTCTCTATCCTGCTCTGGATCCTCACACTACCATGCTGGAATGAGTATAATGGTTGTGATCCTTGGCCAAGAGTGTAGGATAATGCAGTCACGGTGGTGTGAAAGCTGAGAAGAGAACAGAAGAAAAAAAAGGGCAATTTAGTCATGGAGTCTCATGGACAGTAAGTGATTAACTACCTACTTTGTCTTTCTTTAACTTCTGATTCATCCACAGCCAAACTTTTTCAGGTCATGCAATCCTCTTCCAAACTTTTATCCTTCTCATTTAAACCTCTCTCTCACTGTTAATTTGCACATGAAAAAAAAAAAAAAGAAAAAAAAGAAGTATTTCAGAATTAAATGGTACAAAATCTTATTTGCACAATACAATAATAAAGCTCCTCATTGTTTTGGCAAATGTCACCTAACCCCAACAAAACTGTTTGCTAAATTTCCATCACTTCAGAAAGACTTCTGTTGAAATTCTGTATGCAAAGGTATAATGCAATAATGCCTCCCCCAGACTGATGCTTATCCAGGTTGAAGGCTCTGCATTGGCCATTCTCCCACCACTCAGCCTAGAAAAAGCATTGCCTTATTCCATGAACCTTGTTTAATCTCTCAAGTGGACACTGAAGGCAAGGGGTATGTAAAACCAGAGTGATATTGAAACTGTTTTGATTGACACTTGAGACAAATAGGAAGAGCCTAGATGGAAGAGAAAAGCAATCCTCAAATGCAAGAAAGGAGTAAATGACAACTAGAGTCTATCTTTTACATGGTAGGACTGGGCAAATGCTCAAAGGTCTCCTTGTCGACCAGTAATCTGTAGCATTGTCATTAAATTGTTTTTTATAATAGTTTACCTTTGTGAATGATTTCTGTTCAGCTTGGCTGATGAAAGATTGTTATAACTGCTGACCACACAAAGCCACTGCTCATCTGTGGATTGTTTTTCTCATCTTGCAACTTCTTATGCATGGCTTGAGCGTACGGACTCACAGTAGTGCATCTGGGCTTTCTGAGCAAAGCAGTTGTAATTGACAGGTTTGAAGTATGAGTTCAGGAAAATAGTAGCTGAAAATAAGTCTGTCAAAATGAACAACTCTCACTCCATTGCTCCAGCATCCATCAGCCTATGGGATTAGCTCTACATCTATCATTTTGGAGAAGGGAAAAAACAAGAATCTGAAAACAAACACATTAAAAATACCTCACATCCCCAAAATCATTGTAGATTAATAAGGTTGGCAAAGAATCAGCACAGCTCCCTGCCACAGCCACACACATCTAGCAATTCCCAGACAAAAACCTACTGTCAAGAATGGTATCAGTAAAATAGCTCAGTAATTAATGTAGTTACAGTGTCTCTTATGCAGGCTGCATTTTTTGTGGCTTTTGATTATGTTAATAGTTAAAAGGATGTTTTGCAGTGCAAGATGCACACTCATGGGATGGAGTGTCTCTCAATATGCAACTTGTTTGTGTAAACATGCAGATTCCATACTATTTTGTTACTCAGTCAACCTGCATGCAGTCCAACAGAGAAAAATTAAATACGGAGAACTTGGAGAGATAGAGCCATTCAGATAAGGAGCCACTGAGTGGATGAAGAATCTTTAGTTTGCAAGACATAGATCATACATACATAGCTATATGCATAGAGATCACAAAGTAGAGGCCCATAAAATTAGAAAGTACATGGGAAGAGGGAGTAATGATTAGATGTTCACTTTTTTCCAGTGCAAGCTCCAAGCATTGAATTAAGATAGTACAAGGCAAATTTAAAATAAAAAGGCACAGTTCTTCACATCATGTTTGAGTAATCTGTGAAACTTCTTGTCATAGGCATGTTGGAAATACAACAATTTTCTATTAACCTTATTCAGGGAAGATCTCCCTGTGCAGTCACTGTCTTGCAGAACCAAGGATGTGAGGGAAGAAAGGGTGAAAATCAGATGAAGCAATAATTTTTTTTTTTTAGGTCAATACCCAAGAGCTGATCTGAGGCCCACAGAGAAAAGAGGAAGAACATAAAATCCAGGCAGATGCATCCAGTGCTATTAAGGCATCTGGTCATGCAAATAATAGGAGCCCTTACTGCTTTGTGAACCAGAAGAAAGAGGACTAGATAGGCAATTTACGTAGCATCTATAAAAATAAAATGTCAAGTTGCTGGACCAGCCAGGCCCAGCTGCATGCTTGGTCAGTGCCAAGATGAATAGCTGTCCAGTGGCTCCTTCACAGATATTAACTTTCAGCTGAACACCTTCATCTATAAATTACAAACCTTGCCTGTGTACCAGGGCAGGAGTGGAGTTGGTGAAGGCACCACACAGAAAATACATGGCTTGCATGATCAGCAAGGAGGAAGGACTTGCAATTACCCACCTCTGTAAACTGCTACCAGGATAGGACAGAGTTGGAAATAATTTACACCTATCTGAATTTCAGAATGGGAAAAGTCAGGAAAGCATCAATCCAATGCAAGAAGAACATCTCAATAGAAAGCAAACTGTCTATTGCAGCAAACATTGAACCAGTCATTCAGCAATCCTTCTGATGGAACAAGAGCCGTTAAAAGCAGAAAAATAATGAAATCTTGTTTCAGGGTCCAACTGGTGTTTAGGGATAAGAAAGGTTTCATTTTGTTCTATTTTGTTTCTTAACAAAATTTAAATGAAATGGCATTTTCTGTGCCAGAATGAACAAAATGTTCTTTTTGATTAAAAGTGGGATATGGCATTTTCTTGTCAGATTATTTTTAACTATTTTCCTTTCTTTCTAAAATAAAATAATCAATTCCTAAATGAAAACATCATTTTTGACTTACAAGTAAGAAAACAAGTAAGTTTTTTTTTAAGAACTGCAGAAATTACGTGTGTTTTCCATTTTGCTCCTTGTACATTTTCAAGTGGCAATCTTTGCTGAACTCAATTCACTAATAATTATGGTAAACATTAAAGTTACTTTTTATTTAGAACTTAATTTTTTAGCAAGAAAAATAAGATGCTTCCTCTCTCCTGCTTAATCGGTGGACAGCTTTAGGGTCCTTCCTTTATCTTCTAAGCCTTCATTTATCTCATCTGTAAAAGTTAGTGTCATGATAATTGCCCATTTGTTCTGGGGGGTTTTGGAGGTGATAAATTGTATGTGACCATTATTTAAGTGTCATATAAATAATTAATAATACATTCTGAGGACTCTTGAGGAATTAATGTTTTCTGAATGATGTTTCTGAATGAAGAGTGAGTGAACAAAGCCAGACCACCCTGTCCAGACAAAAGGCAATTGTGAGTGTCAGTAGTTGCGTCACATAATTTGTTATATGCAGTTGATCAATAATTTAAACCTAACTCCCTGGCCAACCAATTACCTCCATTCACAAGACCAAATGGGATACAGAATTTCTTTTAGTCACATTCAGTGCCTGGAAACTGAAGTTATTGGGACTTGAAGAAAGCAAGTTGCATTCTGCTACAATATTTTTCAACAAATCTATTACAAAAATCATTTCACCTCTACACATGCTGCAGAAAACAATTATATCATTTGAGTGATTTATTAACCCAACAAACAGAAGTAGCACAGCAAGCATGAGTATCTATCACTGTGTATCTGGGAATTATGTTTTAATTAACCAATTTCTCTAATATATTGTCTAAGCTTCCTAGAGGGGAATTGAAAAACCCCAAACAGCTGCAAGGCTGAAAGACTCTCTAGACAGTTAGTGTCCTCATTGTGTTTTGGTCTGGCTTAGTGAATGCCTCTGGTGACAAATGTATATTGATGAAGCAAAGAATTGACTAATTGACACATTTAATGAAAACTTAATATTCTGCTGGTGGCAGAGGGAAATATTAAACTTGCTCTCAGTCAACTGTTATAAAATATTAAACACATATGTGGAAGCAGAAGAAGCAGAGAAGAAAGATGATCTTCAAGTGAATCAGATCTCTGGAATGGGCCTGAATAGCAATTCAGAGGGTGGGAGTTACTAAAGACATCTGGTATACCTACACTTTCCACATGTGATTGCCAGTATATATCATGTAAACTTTAATCCTTTCATACAAACAATGACATCTTTGATAAAATAAATTTGCCTGTCCTGTCCTTTTACCTTTTGCAGCTTTGCTATATATAATTTAACCTACGTACTGTGTTCTACTATTGATTTACTTTGTCTACCAATTAAGTTTCATTATTTCCATTCCAAAGTCCTTTGAGAAAGTCTGAAGTTGCATGCTATGCTTGCATAACTGTCTCTGCAATCGGTCCCACGTGGGTCATTGTCTTTGTTTAATACTGCAGTAGAACCACTCAATAATATTAAGAACAGCCAGATGTCTTTGATAGTTTCTAAACATTTAAATGTTATTGAGAAGCATATATTAAATCTCCTCTTCCTTCAGACACATTTCATTCTGCAACTTAGAAGTGATCTTCAAAAAGTCTTTTAAACACTTGCCCAAGTTTGGGCTCTCCAAAGCTCATGAAATTTTCATCCAAAGAAAATGGAAGCATTGGTATCTCTGAAAATTAAAGAAGAATCAGTCCTAGAGACTCAAACAGTCTCTGCTATGGTTAGGAGACACTTCCCACATTAATTTAGAGCACTGAGCTATTAACATTTCTTCCTTTTTCATGGCACACTTTCATTTGCACATTTCCAGTGCAAACTGGAATATCATTCTGGTCTTTGCCTGATGTCCTAGGCAAAGACTTTAATTACATGTTTATTTGCAGTATGTAATCCAGACACCAGATGTCACTGCATGATGCAGAGTATTGCAGAAATGGTCTAATGTGTGGTAAACAAATTGAGAGAAGGTGGAGCATGAGTTGTGTGGGCCCACATTTTGTGCTCTCTTTACTGACAGATGTCTTCATTTAGAGACATATTTTGTTCCAGAAGAAACATGATGCTGTACATCAGTTAGCAACAGTAATTCAACATGTGACCAATAAGCTGTTCTTAAAACAGTTCATTTAATTATTTCTCCAGATTTTATGACAGTAAGATGAGGTTTGTGCTTGGTAAAATGCTGGAGTGTCAATCCTTTATTTTAAGTATCGCTTTCAGAATTAATTTAATAGTTGTCCCTATAAATTACAGAAATTGATGAAGCTGGTATTTTTAGTTTAATAATTTTCCATGGGGAAATTGCATTTTCCTCTAATCACAATCATCATGCTCAAATAACAATAGCATTACTAATAATTATGAAACAACACAATATCAATTTAAAATATTAGCCAGGAAGCAAGTACAGATCACCACATAAAAGTGAAGATTGATTAACAATTATAGCACTCACAGCCAGGAGAAGAACAATTACAAATGACTTTTCAAGCAAGTTATTTATGGACAGAGATATGAAAGTAGGGATAATTGTGAAAGTTTTATTGTGGGCATCATCCCCAGTGACAACTGCCCTTTCTACTCTGGGACTAGACTGAGCACAGCTTTCTCCCAGCTGTGTCCACAGAGGGACCAGGGACAGGATGAGTTATGGAGCCTGAAAAGACATCTGTGCTGAAACAGCCCTTTCAGACATCCACAAGGAAGAAAAATACTTAATTTTCACTGCAATTCTGGCAGTGTTTTATCAAGGCAACTGGAGTAGCTTGTGTGTTCCCACACATGGTCCTCACTCTGAGCTTAGCCATCTGAATTTGAGTTTCTGACTTTTCCTGACTCTCTTGGTGTGTCAGCAGAGCTTTTCCTTTTATCTGTCTTTTCATTTTCCAGTTTTGTGCTCACTCTGTGAGAAGTTCCAGCAGGTCCCCAGGGTTATCCCCTTTGGAGAACACAGATAAATTCAAGGGGTTAATAAGCTAATATGCAGAAACATGAGAAAGTATGAGGGGATCCTCATACCCTATTAGACCTGAGTTGATTTGGGTAAAGACATCCAGACACAATGATTAGCATTACTTACCTAGCCAATAAGAACTGATTATAGTATCTGCACTAAGTTTGTATGGGTAATACCTTCTTGCTAAAAATGTGAAAGATGAAAAAGATCAGAATCCATCTATCTTCATAAAAAAACCCAAAACAAACCAAACAACAAAGCAGCATCTGTTCAGAAAGATGCTCTGAACAGCAACAGTGACCTTCTTTCCTGCTCCAAAAGGGTGTGTGCAGGGTTTTCTTACAAACTGGTGAAGGTCTTTGTCTCCACAAAACTGAAAAACCAAGGATATTTCACTGATTTTTTTTCTTACTGAGGTAAAAATGGAGAGAGGTAGAGTGGGCCAGCTGGGGAGTTCTGTGTGCAAACTGAGCTCCTGGAGAGAGGCAAAACTCCTACACTTACTGACAGAAGCCTGAAACCCTTGATGCATGAGCATGAAAAGTGACTTTCTTCTTTGTACAGTTAGAGGATGTAATTCTTCCCTAACTAAAATCTTACACACCAAATTATCCCCTGCCTCACCACAGGGCTTAAAAATTTCACAAGTGTTGGAAAAAATTGCGCTCTAACCACTATTTCCTCCCATCCTCAACTTTCAGTACACAGAGATACTACGCATTTTTTTTGTTGCTCATCTCCCACTGTCTCTCCTTTTGATCAGCACATTTTTAACTGAAGAAGTAAGTTAAAATGTGGAGTTTCAGTGTGCTCAATTCCAAGTCTAGAATTGCATTTTGGTCAAGCCAGTCTCCAGTGGGCACAATATACCCTGTGAGGGTTATGAGAGTTTGTGATATTTCGTGCTTGTACAGATACTGATGATGTTAAAAGAAAGCAAACTGCATCCCATCTCACCTGAGATGCAACAGGTGCCCCATGGAAATGCTGTGTGTGGTTTAATGGGGAAAAGCACAGCTTCCAGTTCATGTTTTGTGACAAGCAGCTGCACTTTGTAGTTGGTGGTCAGCTACAAGAAGAGGAACAGCATGTTTTACAGTGAGAAATTGCATTTTTTTATCAATCTCCTTTGCTTATGAATTTTAAACTCTAATTCATTCAGTGCTAGGATGATGTTGTGTCAAGATGATGCCCTCCTAGAAACAACTCGGTTTGAAAATGCTCATAAATTACTTGAAAACTCTGAATTTGTAAGGCTAATTCTTAAACAATGGCAAACAAGAACTCCACTAAACAGAGGAAGGAAGGAAGGAAGGAAGGAAGGAAGGAAGGAAGGAAGGAAGGAAGGAAGGAAGGAAGGAAGGAAGG
>JANIJG010005500.1:20993-64989 GCA_024611175.1 Megaceryle torquata
TGCAGACAAGGAACAGATAGCCAGATGCCACAGGGGAGCTCAGCGTGAAATGCTTTTATATCAGAAGCAGATGTCTAAAGTGGGCCAGGTAAATAATTCCCTGCAGAGCCTTTCCCTCAACAGTGATTGGGAACAGAGTCTGAGAAGACATGATTTTTTACATTATAAGCAAGTTAAAGTGGATGAGTCAAATCTCTTGTTCCTACATCTATACACTTGAAGGGAAGGGACAGTTGGTCATACAGTGTGACAAGCACAACAGGGTTTCCAGTGAGACACAACCCTCCAACACACCACATGGCTGGACATTGCTGTGCTTCAACAGTGTGGTGGACTAGCCTCAAGCTACGCAAAAGAAAAGGCACTTGTAGAAGTCCTTGGCAAGAGGAGTCATACATATCCTTGGCCATAACTGCAGAATTCCTTGGAAAAATGTGCCCACACTGTTGACAGTGTGATATTCCCCAGATGCCC
Organism: Megaceryle torquata; assembly: GCA_024611175.1. Taxonomy (NCBI): domain Eukaryota; kingdom Metazoa; phylum Chordata; class Aves; order Coraciiformes; family Cerylidae; genus Megaceryle; species Megaceryle torquata. The sequence continues at coordinate 21,468 of JANIJG010005500.1, forward strand.
CTCACCCACTCCCCCAGAAAGCATCTGGTCATGTGGTGAAATACATTGTTCTCCTCCTGACTTATCAGGACCTTGAGCAATCAGCATTCCAGTGTAGCATCAATGTTCACAAGTAAAACTCTCCATCCACAGCAAAAGGAAGATAAAGGAGGGGACTACCCATTGCAGAAGCCTATACCTTTGCCCCAGTAGCATTGCTTTATAAGCTGTGGCATGCAACCCTGTTAAAACAACATCATTTGTGCATTTCAAGAAAAAGTTGTTCTGGGACTCATAATGCAAAAAAGTGAGAGTAACAAATTTAGATGACAGGTCAGTGCTCCAAGGAGAAGATGGAGTGCCTCATCAATCATCCCGTATTTCCTTATTTCTTTCAGGTCACAGCATCACCAGCCATTTAAAAAGTATTCATGAATGTCACTAATGGATTATCACTGCATCCTGAAAAAAAAAAAAAGCTACATTTATTTATGCATGGGATGTCAATTAAATTGAGATAGATATTGAAATTAATAAGTACCTAGTAAAATGTAAAGTGCACAATTGATTTTAGAGCCTCTGTTATATGCTCAGCATATAATTACTAGTAGTAAATCTAAAATGAAAATATAGAAGCTTATGAGATGCTTCAGTGCAGTTGTTCATTTAGATCCACATAAATCCAAGGGACACACATTACAAGAGCCAGCACTAGCATAAAAGGACTAAGCTATAACTACAACCTTCATGGAAGGAAAACAAGAAAAATCCTTCTACAGCAGAAAAAAAAAATTAAATATATATTTCATCTGAGAAGCTAACAGCCATGTGTTGATAATTCTGTATTGGGGGGTAAAAATGAATATAATTTTTGTTAACAAATGTGGCAGGGTATAAAATAAACATGTCAGGAGATTCAAAGATCAACATTTCTTTAGTTTCAACAAGTAAGAGAAATTGGTACATGGCAGTGCATCTAGAACAACTAACAACCAAATTCAACAGGTACTTTTTACTGCAAATGATAGTTTTGTAATGTAGTTTTGCTTTTAAAGTGTTTTGCTTGCAAGTGTAACAGGAGACCTCAGTGATTCATGCAAAGCTGCACTTTGTTCTGTTTTGATTCCATTTTTATGCCATGCTTATCACCTCAGTATCTGAATTCTTGGGACATTTAAGATTTTACTTGCATTCTAAACCAATTTTTGTAGGAAAATCCTTTAGCCTCATAATCTGTTGTTCTGAATGTGATATGGTCTCCCTATCAGTGCTCTTCAAGTCCTCTTACTGTTGACCAGTACTCTTGCCAACTATGAAAGGGCCACAGTATATTGTTATGGCCTGTGTGGTGTAAGATCAGACCTATCCATATTATTGTCATTATATCACCCATTAGGGAGCAGTCTATAAAGGAAGCAGAACTCTTCATAATGCTGGAAGTTAATAAAGGTAATCTTTAGAGATCTTCAGGAATTAAAAATTTATGCCAGAATTAGGTGGGACTTTTCTGGCTGTGAGTGCTGTTGATTTAGGCATCCCTCCCACACAAGGCAGGGAGAAGTACTTCAATTACTAAGGTCTTCAAACCACAGACTGGTGAAAAGTTTCCGCAAAGCTGAGCTAAAATGTATGCCACACAGTGGAGGAGTTTGGCTTCCAGAGACAGTGACCTGCCCATAGCTAAATATAATTCACTGGCTTAAACACATACATGTAGTGTCATTGTAGTTGCTGTGAGGTATTTGTTCCTCCTTCCACCTGTCCTGTGGCATAATCCAGCAGGCCCATGAAGGTGTCTTAAATAGCTGAGTTCATCTAATGCATAGAGTTAAGACTAGGGTGTATCCTCCAAAGGGTCTCAAATTAGAACAGAATACTGCATTTAGGCTATCGTACTACATTAACTGCTGTCCTGTCTATACTTCCATCCCATCATCTACTTGCATAGCCTAGTGACCAAGTTATCACTACATTCCTCTGCAAGGCTGAGGAAAAGATCCATATCCAAGAGCTCTTGAGCACAGAGTCTCTTGGATGTAAATCTTTGTCTGATACTAGGTCTTAGCCATTAGTTGAGGAAATAATTCTCATTCTATTGGTTGTGATTAAGGGGAAGAGGTATACAGAGCACATCTAATGACATTTGGCTGCCACACTATACAGCTGGGGTTGTCTCATAGAAAGACATTTTCTCTCTTAGGCTTCAGCTTTAGAGCAAACATGTTGATTTAGAGTGGATTATTAATCTCGGAGCATAAAAGGAAATAGTATCTCCAAGAACCACAGTTGTTCCAGTGTCTGAATGGGAACAAAAGAAACTTAGACTGTATCTGAGTTTCATGGAAAGATAATCCAGAGACTTCAAAATATGAATAATAAGTTTGGTGTCTATGCATGCAGACATCTGATTTTTTTTAATAAGCTCTGGCCACAGATATTTTATGATCAATGGAAATATAAAGCAAACAAGAAGAAACTATTCTTTATAAATCTAAAATATTTCTCAGTCACTCCAAAATTATCTTTGAGGATGGCTAGTCTTCAAGTGATGATAAGCACATATTTCAGAATGGGGTTTAAAATACATATATATAATTTTCTTTAACCCTAGTAAGCAAACCATGGTCATGCAATCATTAGCTTTTCAAAAAGGGCTAGTAACACAACTTTAGAAGAAAGCTACATGGTAAGAGGTGTACCCATCAGCTTTGAAGCATATGGGCAGAGCCACTGAGTTCAAGAGCAGACTTGGTTAGAGTCTGTCTCTGCTTGATGTGTTAAAATATTGTCCAGAATATTTTACTTTCCAAATTGAACTAGATTAATAAAAAACCAACACTATAAATAGTAATAGTGATGGTCATAAGAGGTCATTTGGATTCCATGAAGGTATTTTTTCAATAAGTGAATCACAGTAATTACCCAAATGAATTGCATCTTCCTGACTGCTCCACAACATGTGCAAAATTAGGTCACTATGGACCATCACTGCCATCAGCACGAGCAACCTGTTACGTAGGAATTAAAATAATTAAATCTGTCTTTTTGATGTGTCCTCTTTTCCCTTGATGACCTTCCCTGAAATCTTCTCCTGCCATGATGCCCACACTAGAAGGAAAATGTATTTACAGCTACATGTGTGCTGGCAGGTTGCTGAGTCGACATGTACCAATCATCTACACTGGTTGGAGAGGATGCCCAACTGAGTTTTACCAAACTTCCAGGGAAAACATCTATTTGGATGTCTCTCTCTATCAGGCTTTTATGAACCTTGTAGAAATTCTGAATCACCTATACCTTACTCAAATTTGGTTGAAATTTACCAACATTTTTAAAAGGTATTCAGAGGGATGTGATTGTTAAGCTGGGTGAAAGAGGACAATATGAAAACTAATTTCATATGACACTTCCACTGTTCAGCTATCTTAGTAAAACTCTACTTCCATTTATTCCCACTGGATAGGGGTCAGGTATTACGAAAAATTAGGAATATTAGGGCACATGAGGCAGCAATTCTCCCTTAGTACTTACAGAAATCAGGGGAATTTGGGATTTGATTTCTACACATTTTTTAGACAGCATTTTCCCTAGATCCTCTATACAGTAAAATATAAATTAAACCTTGAAATCAATGTTCTCAGAAGATGAGAAGCTGACTGAATCATTATGTTGACAAAAGACACATTATCAACATCTCCTTAATGGCAACAGAGCACCGACCTTCCAAATCCCACCTCTACAACTGCCTAATTTCATACCTTTCTGGCCTTACATTAAAATAAATACACTTTTGTGCATATTCATCTAGTCTCTATTTCTCTTCGTGTGTCTCTGTCTCAGTCTTCTCTTTTCTCTCTTTTTTTTTTTTTCAGAGCACTAGGGCTCTGATAAGTTGGACTTGAAGGATTAGTGCATAACAATCTATTTTATTCTGTGGATGCATTGCAAACTTGTGACACTCAAATTACATTCTGCCAATGAGACCTGTGCTCCAGGGGTTGGATAAGAAAAGCATGCAGGATTATTTCACCAGCAGTCCCACTGATTTGCAAATTGGTCCCCAAGACACATCTCAGCAAATATTCCCATAGCACCCAAGAGCTTTACCCAATAGAAGCCAAAACCATCTAAAAAGGAAGTGCTACTTCCTATATTCTGCATTTGCTTTATTTGAAGTCTGCTTGATCTAAAGTCAGAGGCATGATAAACAGCTAATGTATTCTTCACCTGAGAGGCAAGGCACCTTCTTCTATGCATCTAAAAGACTGGAATTATAAAGCTGGGAGGATTATAAATTATATTAGCTTCTTTTGCTCAGGGTAGTGGATTTTTCCAGTTCTTTTCAGTCATGAGGGTATGCTGTTTCAAACCGCAAAAAAACCCGCACACACAAAAAAACCAAAACCAAACCAAACAATAAAACAATAACAAAAAACAACACCCCCCAAAAAAACCCAAACCAAACCAAACCAAACCAACAAAAAAGTGACAGTTTGCCTTGTTTCTTGAGGAAGCAAAGCTTACATTACCACACCCTGTGACTGTGTCTCTGCTGGTTCTTCCCGTGCTTGGGCAGCATCAATCCACTGATATAGTTGAGAGATCTCAGAGATAGCAAGTCCTCAAAAGTTTAATGAAAACTGAGATCTGTGATCTGAGATGATCACCTATCAGACATTTGGAAATCTATAAAACAAAGACATTTAAAATAAATATCCCTAAGGCCTCGCGGCTTGTATCTTAAAGTTAAACTTTGAAGAATGCAAACAGGGACTCCCAGTCTCTGAGCAGTTCATAGAAATCAGTGCTTTCTTATTTCCACCACACAGGGAAAGATTTACTTTAATAATGAAATAATGAAAAGATGATAGAGAGAGAAGACTGTGCCATAAAAATGAAATCCCCCAGCACCATACCATGATCTCAATGACATGGTCAGGTACACAAACCGTGTTCCCTGGGAAAACAAACCAAAACAAAACAACCAAACCCCCCCCCAAAAAAAACCAAAACAAACCAAAACCCCACAAACAAACCAAAACCCCACAAACAAATAACTAAACAAAACAAACAAAACCAACCCAACAATGTTGCCCTAGTAACTGCACCTAGCTGTTTCCTGCTTAATTTCTCCTGCAACTCAGTTTTATACTTTTAGTCACCAGCCAGGGAGTTACCAGGACTAATAAATATGTGCAGAAACACTAAAGGTGTTTGAAGCCTATGGCAGGAGTCATCTAACTTTAGCTGACTTCAGGGTAGACTTCTTAGCAAATAACCCTGGGCTTCCTTGGAATTAATTAAGGTCAAGGAGTTTTAGACCATAAAAATGCACCTTTCGGAGGGAGATGAAACACATCTGAAAAATCACTGTGTGGTAGAAACCAATGTAATTGAAGGACTCCCACTCTTGTATGCTACCTGCCAACAGATCAACAAATAGGCCCAAAAGCAGACTTACCTGGGATGCAGGTGGAGGGTGTGAGTAAAGGCAGGTGTATCCAGGATAGAGCTTTCTCTTCTGTCAATCTAGTCTTGGCACCACCTAAGAGCAAGAGCATCCAGGTGAAGGGTGCCATGTGCACCCAACATCCAACTATTATAGCAGGTCTCTCCTTGGTCCCAGCATGTCAAGAATCAGCTCTCTTCCAGAAGGACAGGTGGAGCTGCAGAAACCTACGATACAAAGAAAAAGGTCCTTTTGTTTGTCTGTCAGCTATTCTTCAAAAGACTTGGCAGTTTCACAAGTGCCTTGTGTGTCAGTTATGAAGGCACAAATTCTTCTCTGTGTCGTCACAACCCTGAGCTGCCTCCCTGACTGTTTTATAGCACCCTGAAGAGCATTTTTAGGTTTTCTCTCCTTCTCTGTGTGGATCAATATTAGAAAGGTATTTAGTCACATCAGTAAAGTGATCCATTATGTGAAGCACCCTCCTGGCAGGAAAAGCCATTACATTTATTTTTCTAATGCAGCTAAGTAGACATTAATATCTGTAATTAACTATTTAAATGCAGACTGACTGATTCCTCTGTGTTCATACCATCTGCAGATTGCTTTGAAAAATCACAGTCTTGAAATAACACAAATTTTATCCTGCTCTTTTTGATCAAACCATGGTTCTAGGCATGGCTAGAAAGACACAGTTCTTTGTTTGTTTCTTGTACCAAAGATTTGAAAAGAGAATAATAAATATTATATGTTTGCAGCTGTCATGGAAAACCCCACAATCTCATACCAAAAATCTCCTGAGTGCTCTATATTTCAGTCCTCCACATAAAATGCTGGTGAAGTATCAGGCAACTCTACTATTTAAGGATGGACAAAAGGATGGATCCCCCTCTGTGCTTTATGCTCGCTCACCTGCTGATCCAAGGCCCCTGCCACCAGGCTGTGATGGGGAGACAGCTCACCTGCAGCACAGCTCACAAAGCACACATTATGTTGAAGAAAAAATGTCCCCGCAGAAGATGTGTCTCCTGGGGCAGATGGAAGTTCCATGGCTCTTCAGCTGCCCTGACAAGCCTCACATATCCTGTCCCTTGCCTCCATTTCCACTCTGTGTTTCACCTATCATCTCATGCTTCATGTTGATTGCAGAGCAAGAAATATCTTGCCTCCAACCTGCCCTCAAGTGATCCCTTTGTCTTCAAAAATATCCCCTTAAACCAGTCTCTTTAAACTGACCTTCTTGCTTTCCTTGCAGTATTTTTTTATTCTCTTTTCTGGTTAACTCTTCCATTTTTACACTGGTTTCCCTCCTATCACATTCTGCTCTTTCCTTAACTTATTCAGTTTTCTGGGATGCATCTTCCTATTCTTTCCATTTTCTGTAAGACCTACTATAGGACTGTTAGTACAAGTTGAAACTGGAACCAGATGCCTGAGGGTGTATGAAATCTCCACCAGTAGAGATTTTAATGAAAATGTTAGATAAGTGAGAAGGTAATATTCATGGAGCTGATCACATTTTGAGTCAGAGGATTAAGACAAATAAATTAACAGCCTTGTTTTGCACTCTTCTGACACGAAGTCTGCTATTTCTCTCCACTGCACTTTGTTCTGACAATAATTCCATCTAGATCAGCTTGCAAATTTATTGTATTACCAGGTGTTCGAGGCCCAGCTATTGAGCTCCATGCACAATGCTATTTATCCTCCATACATACTAACAGACAGTGTTGGTTAATTGGTGGGACACCACCTGCTATCTCGTGTGTCTGCCTGGTTGTTCTTGCTACCATCTGAGATCAGCTGGCTTATTTTTAATCAACGTCAAGGAATTATCAGTCAGCTTAATTCTGCTGGGTGAAATCCTCTTCTTTACAGAAACAAAGTAAAAAAATGAAAGCAAGAAGGAGGTCCCAAATATATTTTATTATCAGCATATTGTCTGCTGTATAAAGCAAATTTCTTCCTACTGTCAAACATTCCCAAATAGCCAAAAAGCTATGGTTATTCACTTACCTTTAAAACTAACAAGATTTGTGTAGTCAGGTCTCAGCCAGAGGTTTATAGATTTCTACCACTTACCCCTCCCAGCCTACATAAAGACATCTGTTAAATCTCTCCTCAGTCATACTCTTCTTCTAAGTCTATTTTAGTCAAGACTCTTTTCATTTAGTAGTAGGGTGGCAGGAAAGAAGATGGCACTAAATTCTGATTGAAGCCTCCATATGAGATTACCTCTTGTTTATGAAGTTGCAAATTACTGGAGAGTTCTCAGGAAGTCTCACTGCAGATTCTTCTGGTCATTTATCTTTTCTGGTTACTGTCCCATTAGAAGCAGAGCAAGGGGATGGACAGACCCGTGGTGTGTGAACGGTACTTACTTATTTAATTTCTGTACCAGCAGCTCTGAGGATGCTTCTTTCTGTGATGTGTTCTACCAAACACCTTTGTGAAACAAAGTCTTTGTCTCAGACCTTACCCAAGTGTTTTCACCTCATTGCCTATTGCAGTCTCTATGATAAGCAATGGAAAAGCAAGGCTTGCTGTGATATTATCTATGGCAAAGAGACAGGATTTGTTGGAGGTTTTTTTTTCCCACTTTCCTACCCATACAATAGTTTCCATCATCATTTGTTGGATTGCACTGCTGTTACCTAAAAATGACTGGCCAGTTTCTTTGACACAGTGCAAACCATTGATTTTTTTTTTTTCCATTCTGATTCTTTGATTTGTTTTTTTGTTATTCAATTTAGGGATCAGCTATTTTTTCTCTTGTTACGATTTGCTTTTCTAATCTAAAAACTACTGGCTTTATTTGGATGGTGCTGTCAAAAGCTTCAGAAACATAATGCTTGTTAAGTATTTCTGTGTGTTTATGTGTCCCTTATTTTCTTTTGATTCAGATAATAATGATGATTATTAATGGTAATCCCCTAGCACAGGTCTCTAATATGGTACAGGCTAGTTCAAAGGGAATAGCAGACTGCAGAGAACAGGATAAGCTATGTACACCCTACCTTACAGTGACCTTTCTTTCTTCTGCAAAAACTACTAGCTTAAGAAAAATCTCCACAGTCATAAATCACCATCACTCACCACTGTTTGGAAAGAGCTGGATGATTTTGGTACATTTATCATGGTTTAAGGAATTTTGACATGTTGTTCTCCTCTGAATGTGAAAGTTCTTTTCTTTGTGGTTGTTTCCTTCCACCACAGGCACAATTTCAGAAAGTTGCCCAGAAAAGCGACAATATCAATTGTCTTTGCTCATTCGGGGGGGAGAGGAGGTATGTTGTCCATGTTCCTTGAAGATGAAAACATTGGAAGAATTTGACCTCAAGTGAAGGAGCTTCCGTGGAAGATTAGAAAAATAACAGTTCGCTAAACAGATGCCAGATCATAATTACCACTGATGACTGCCTCATGCGTCATTCTAGGCACCTCACAACAAAAAATATTATCTTTTGACAAAGCTGTTGGCAACAACATGTGGGGAAAAAAAATAAGGGTTTTACCCAATTTTTTTTTTCTAGCATTTTTTTTCATAGACTGATAGTTACTTTACTTGACTGTAAGTAAATAACTCACTGAAGATAGGCAAGTAATCCCAGAGTAAGAAAAATGTTTATGTACTATGAAACTATCTGTGGATAGTAGGATTTATAAGAGATCAAAAATGAGATTTCACAGTACTGAACTTTTTGAAATATTTTTCTGCCTCAGCATGGGACTTAGAAAAGAAGGAATATTTGTTTAAAGATGGAAATTGTGAAAACTGCTATTCATAATTGCTCATTTGATTTTTTTCTTTTATTAAAAAAATCTCCACTCTCAAATATAAATATTTGCTTAGATTTTTATTCATTACATTGAAACTAAATACTTCTAACCTGTCTGATTTGACCTGAACCTATTTGAAACCTATTCACAGATCATGCGTCCTCTCAAGATAACACAGGACAGACAGATGAAGCCCAACATTAGAGCAGCAGTGAAGATAAACTCCCAGTGTGACCATTCATGTTGAGCCAGAAAAAACAAGAACTGCCACAGAACCGCTCATGGTAACTGACTCTAAGAAAGATCTTGAGATTTGTGCATGAAAAAGGCATTCACGTTAGAGATGGAGGCTCATGAGGTCAGAGTCCACAAAGATGCCTTATTGTGCATGACACTTAAAAACCACCCGGCTCTTCAGACTGAAACATTTCAAAGAGCAGCTAGAGAAATTTATACGTGTATGAATATATTGATTCATTAAGGTTTGGACAAAAGAGATGCATAAGCCTGGAAATTAGTAACAGTTTGAAAGAAAAATTATATTAAAGCATCATCAGCCAAAAGTAATATCACCATTGTAACAACAAACACTAGATGAAACAGATAATGGAACTGAGAAATCATTAGGCAGTATGAAAACAGATCCTCAGTAAAAAAATGAACTTTTAGCAATACAGACAATAATTATGAGTCTTCTCTGATGCCCTGATATGACCTTCTTGCTGTTGTCAGACTCAAAGAAAGTCCAGGACCAAAATCTGAATTTTAATTGAGTTGCCCTAATGAACAGAAAACATTCATATAAATGAAATAAGGTGACATCAATGGCACACTGAAAAGCAAAGACAATAGAAGCTATCAAAATCCAAGCAGTAATTTGTTTTTGAAAAGAAAAATAATTTTGGATTTACATAATCTTGAAGTAGAACGACTATTGCTTAGAGAAATTGATTAAATTTGCCTGCAAATTTTCCCATTCCCATTGTTACGATTGTGGTAAAAGGCCAGGAAAACTATTTATTGAGTAATTCATTAGAAGGATTTAGCTTCTTGTTCATGTGTGCGAACTATGCATTTAACAGCTTTTGATTTTTTCCACATTTCTTCATGACTTGAAATTAGGTTATGCAAACATGGACTAATAGTTTCTAGCAGACTTTTCAGAAACTAGCAATGGCCTCACAGTTTGTAAATTTACTTATTCCATTCTGTATTGGGTCAATATACATTGTGTGACAATGCTTATGATGCCATGAAGCTTTCAGATTTGCTTTGCAAATATTTCCCATCTAAATTGACATTCATAAAATGTGAGAAGCACCAGGGTAGGCACAGCAGGTATTGATATCTCCAGGTAATCTTAATTACTGTAATTGATTTGTTATATCAAAAAGTATGTATGAAAGCTTCACTCTGTATGCTGGACATGGAACAGAAGAACAGTTAACTGTCTTAGTGCCTACTCCAAATACAGGAAGAATGTAAATAAAGCCATAAATATGATAAGAAGTTATCCCAGTAAGATGTATGACTGCTGGACATTTTCTGTAGGTCAGGTGAAAAAGAAAATCTTAAGAATGTGAACAACCGCAGGGTTTTTTGTTTGCTTGTGCAAGCACCTTCATGTGAGCAAAGAAATAGCACAGAAACTGTTGAAAATTGAGCAAGGACAGTAGGAAAGCTGTTATCAGAAGAAAGCAGATTATGGACTTGACATGTCATCAGCATAAAGGAGGGAACAGGCACTGAAAGCAAGAACAAGCAAACTTCTCTGTGACTTCCTGATTAATGTATCCCAAAATCTTTACTTTTTTCCCTTCATTATTCCAATGCAAGGCAGTGAGTATCCCAAGAGAGCGTGCAGGGAGGCAAGGTGTGGAGAGACTAAAGAATGCTCAAAAAGTCTGTTAGTGAACTGAGTCCAGGTCTACCAAGGCCCAGGACCATAACTAAATCCCACTGAGTGACCAGACTCAACTTTATTCTCCTCCAGATGGAAAATACTGGATATCATCTCCACACAAGCCTGAGAGTGTAAGGGTACCAATGGTCTGCAAAGGTTAACAGAACTAGGAGGTAACGATGCAGTCACGGTATTAGAAATTAATGATAACTAGTAGTTTCATTGTGTAGCAAACCCCACCACTAATTACAGTCTTTATTCCTGCTGTATCATGAGCTGTATAAACCCAGACCCTGAAATTGTGTAAGCTGTATCAGCCCTTCCCCAGTCAACTTAACATACAAGCCATAGCAGGTGGGTGCAGAAGGATGGAGGTGAGGAAGTAATAACCATGTCTTGGCCAAATTCATGTACCTCTAGCTTAACTATTATCAACCAGTCATAGAATCAATCTCAGAATCATAGAATCGTTAAGGTTGGAAAAGACCTCCAAGATCATCAAGTCCAGCCTTCTACCTAGTACCTCCATGAGCACTACACTATGTCCAGAAGAACCACATCCACCTGTTTTTCAAACACCTCCAGGGGTGGTGACTCCACCACTTCCCTGGGCAGCCCATTCCAATGCTTAACTACTATATCTAATCTGAACTTCCCCTGGGAGTTGTGAACTAGGAGGGATCAGAAAAGAACAGCAAGGTAGCTCCATGGCTATTGTATAGACATCTCCTTCCAAGGGCAAGACACTTGGGAGAAGATATGAAGCTGTCTTCAAGGAAACTAAAAAACAGGCTGCAGAGCAGTATTGACCTCATTGATGGAAGGAAATCAGAATCTACCTGATAGCACCGAGACCTGATGTGTTGGGAACAGCCCTTAACAGATTCTGAAAGCAAAACCAAGGCTCATTCACAGGAATGCTAAGTAGGTACTAGGTAGCCTAGAGCTAATGACTTATTTGCTCCAGTGTCTTCTTGATCCCATGGGGATAATGATGTTTTCCTTAGAGGGATGTTGTGAGTGGGAAGCCCAGACACTAACAGGTGAGTAATCAAAAGAAAGTGGGGTGGCCAGAGGAACCAATGTCAGGCTCTTCACTCACTGGTTCCCAAGAGAAAAGAGCTCAGCTGAGGAAATCTCCACATTTTGCAGCATTTTGCTTGTAGATATGTTCTCCCATGCATATTAATATGACATATTAAATCAGCTGAGCTCTTTAGGGGTGAACACTTCATAGGTGGTGGTCTTAAAACTCTCAAAAGGGAACTGCAGCTGGAGAAACACAATGCCACTTAGAAGGAAAAATGCAAACACTGGAGGAGGGAAAGTGGGGAAGACATTGGAGCTGACAGAAGGAGTGACAGTGGCTGGAAGGTTACAGTGCAGCCATAAATGGCTCTCTAACTACAGAGCACTTTAGTTTTACAAGCACAGAGTCCTCTTGTGTTATTACCTCATATAGAGTATGTGATAGAGTAACTAAAGATTTGGCAGCCTGTCCTCTGGCAAGAAATACGACAGGGTCATAGGTCGCTTTGCTTTGTTTCATTAATTGGATTTTCTGGACTCAGGGTGCTCCTTTCTGAAGTGTTAGGAACAGATGCTCCTGTAAAGGAAGCAGGCTAACAATTTAAAATTAAAGAGATTAATAATGCACTCATGGAAATCTGGATCTGCCTCTCTCAAGGAAAGTTAAAAGGCATCTCTCAACTTGCAAGATTCCACTCCTTAACGGAAGCAGATCTCAGGAACGCCAGCAAACTTTGCGTTTAGAGGGTAATTTTTATTTTAATTTGTCTCCCGAGGCAACCTCATTTGAGCAGAGTTTTTAAGGACAAAGCAAAGGACTAAAAGCATCTTTAAGCCCACAACTGCAATACCTGCTACTACCTAAATCTCAAGTATTTAATGGTTCCTAAAAAATATATTGCCTTGTTAATGCCTTCAGCAAAGCATACAGTTTATGGTGAGAGAACAGTAATGCCCCTTTAGCCATCTGGCCAGCAAGAATACAATGGGGTGTTTGATAACAGCCATTTACGTGTCTGCAGGAGATGGCTGCAATAAAAAGAACAAACAAGCACATTTACAGGGGGCTGCAGTTGTGTATGGAGACAGGCTAGGCACCGTAAGAAATTTAATGCAAATCTCTACGGCCCAATCACAGACAATTCCATTGCTTCCAAAGTCAAATAGAGCTTGATGCTTCCTGTTACGAGATGCAAATGGTTGTTCCAACCCAAAATGAAAGTGTCTGAAGAACCTTGAAGGTCCCCGTTGCCATAATTTTCACTAATACCATTCTTGGAAGTCTTTAACTTAGGAAAAAAGCCATCAAATCCCATGGATATAGCACCAAAACATCATGTGCAGTGGAACTGAGCACCCTGCACTTACTCCATAGTCCTATGTATTTGATGGAAAGATTCTTGCTGAATTTGGTGAATCTTGAATTACGGACATAATCACCAAATCCAAGTAAAGCTGTTGCAGGGTAGAGGTATATTGAAGCAACCAGCAGATCTATAAAGGATCTGAGCCTTCAGCATGAATTCAGAGAAGGTCTTCAGCACAATGCTGGGGTTGAGTAGAAATTTCAGGAGGATCAACTCTAAACTTTCTATTAATTTGTGTATTATGAATATTTCTCACAATCCTTACCCAAGTCACATTTGAAATACTGTTTCATGAAACCTCTTTGTTTTAAGACATACTGAATTGCTATCTTTCTATGGGTATGAAAATTGTATAATACTACTTCATTCTTCTGTTTGTTTTCGCATCAGTCACACAAAAATTTGTGAAAGTACAGCCAGGCTTTCCAGGCTTTTAAGCATGCAAATCTAAACTGCTTTTAAGGGTACATCACATTTCCTTGCTTAGTGCCTAGCTCATAAAATGTAATAGCCCTACAGTATTTCCAGCAATGAAAGTAAAGTTTTTCCCTTAAGCCCTAAAGGGAAAGAGAAATTTATGTCACCTAATTTCAACCATCTGAAAATTAGGCATCTAATCTAAGACAGTCATCTATGTCTTAGTTGATGCAAAGAAAGGAACACCTCCAGAGCACAACTCATGCAATCATAAACCAGGATGAGAATCAGCTCCAGGGGAAAATGCCTGAGTGGAGATGTCTTCATGTGCATTGGGCAACAAAACTCTGATTTCACCCTTGAGAGATCTGTGGCACATTTAGTTCCCCAACCATGGGAACTTACTGGTGTTCAAGGCATTATAGGGCATCCCACACAGTCTTCAGAAGGGTGTAGATCTCCCCTGATTGTGTCATATTTGCCAGCCCATGCATCTACCTAGGGCACCTCTGTGGCATTAGAAGTCTGTATTTAGGGAACTGAATAATGTGCCTTTTTCCTGGTCAGTAGACTAGCTTTTTCTATTTCATTAACTTCATTGTTTATAATGAATATTTAGATACTTGGTCCATTTATCATCACCTATATGTGGAAACCAAAACTGCAGTTATTTAATCTGCAGAATTAATCCTTCCCTGCTGTGCCTATGGTGCATGAGACAGGCCAATCTGTGGGGGTGCGCATCTGGTTTTACTGAGTAGAATGAGATCCCAGACATAGAACTTAGACTAAGCTCCTAATTTCTTAAGGGTTAAATTGTAGTAGATATGAATTCCAGTGTAGGTGTTCATGGTTTTGATGTTCATGTTTAAGCCTTTCAAGATAATGGATTCTTCAAATAACAAAACAAAATACTAATGAGGACAGTGATCTAATAAATGATTCTGCTTTTCCATAAGTAACATTTTCTTTGTTATAGCTGTTTACATCAACAACTTCTATCTGATAATCTCACAGCATTTCATTCATAGTCTTTGATGGAAATCCAAAATCTTTTCATACACACACAAAGAAAAGGCAGAAGCTTCACCAAGAGCAGAATCTATTGCAGGATAGATGAGCAAGAGTTTAACATTTACATCTTCAGACACCAGCATTGTAAATTGTAGAAGCAACATTAAAAATGGAGTTGGATATGCAACTGAGTGTAACACTGTGGCACCAGCATATATCAAGCACAAACACTATGAAACAAAATATTGCTGCTTTGCTGCTTGAAAAAAGTTGTGATTCTGACTCAGATTATGCTTTAAACAGTAAATGCAGCAAAAATGACAAATATAGAAAACACAATAAAAAGATAAATTTAAGCTCTAACTTATTTTCACACTTTTTTTTTTTTTTTTTTTTTTAATACAATGTTCCTGTGACAGAACCTAGTTGTCCATAAAGCAACTGGACCACCTTGACATTACAGTGAATTACATTTAGTTCAAGTTATGGATACATGGGAAGAATATCTGTGACTAAATATGCTTGTCTTGGAACTAATGTTGGTTTAACCAAAAGAAATGACTGATTCTAAGATCAACACAATCTTTCACTCATGGATACAGTAATCCACTACTGAATTTCAATTTTCACACACTGAGCTTACTAGTTTGATTTAGCTCTTGCTCACTAAGAGAAGCATAATATATGACTGACTTCTCATGTATATGCGCCAGGGCTCCATTCAGCATCATTACAACATCTGCTGACCATGTGAAATCTAAATCCACAATTGGAGCTTGCTGTTTTCAATCTCAGGCTGCTGGTTAGCAGCAGTAAATAATAAATTTTATCACCTTTTCCAAATAAAAGTACCTCTACAAATATTCTTTTGGATCCTCTATGGTAAGATGCAGCTTAGAAACAACCAGCTACATCGGGTCCATAACAGCTATATCAGATTTGAGCTCCTGGGGAATAATTTTCCTGTATTGGGAACTATGTTTTTTATCTCCATTGCACAGAATTGTTCAGTTTGGACATAAAATCCAGTCTCTCCTTCAGAATGTTATTTGGAAAGGACATCAGCTCCTGAAAGTTTATGTTTTTAGGTAGTCTTGAAGCCTGTTCTATTCTAGTTCTTATATCACACCCATTATTATATCTCAGCTTATCACCCACATCACTCTAATATGTCTATATTTCATAGAACATAAACTTTAGTTTCTGAGAGTGATGGATACCACTATTTATTGTCCATTCATGAGATGACTCTTCTCCTTGAGTTTTAGTACTGTAATCAGAATGAAGGAATGCTTCTGGTTGAAAATACTATCTGTCAATAAATGTAGTTTTAAGATGGCCAAAAAGAATCATAAATTCACTTGAAAAGTTTAGCAGTAGGGTAATTTACAGAAGCAGTAATAAATGGAAAATGACAGAAAAATAAAACATCTCAATTTTTGTCTGGAAACACAACCTACTCAACTTTCCCGGGACTTAAGACAGCATTAAAAGGAGAAAGAACAGAAAAGGCTAATTGACACAGATTTACCAGTTAACATCATTTTTTAAAAATCATTCTCAGTTGAAAATAAGAGGAGAAATAATTGTCCAAACCATTGTGACCTGCTCTGCCCTTCAAGCTCTTCTAGTGGCCACCATAAGAAATCTCAGGACTGGGAGGACCTCAACCCACTACTGGTACACCTGGTTGGACATAATCTGTTGTTGGCAACAGGTGCTTTTTTTCAACAATATGCTCTATAACATAAACTATAATTTTAGATACTCCAGATCTTTCACCAAAAAGGAACTCTTTCACCCACTTATATGTCTTTACTGAACAACAGATTTGTCAGGCATGGATTTCTTTAAGACAGTTTCATAGATAAAAACAGCACCACTGTGCAGAGGTGCCTGAATAGAGCAAATCAAGATCCCAATGTTCCAACAGCTTAAATCTGAGAAAAAAAAAGAAAAAAAAAAATCAATCCTTTGGACGTCATTTGCTCTTCCTTTAGTTATTGTTTTACATCATGTCTCCATTAAGTACTTCTTAATTGATTCATTATTTCATCAATATTTTCAGCTCCCGTCATTAGCAACATATGTGGTCAGCTCATGGGACAGATTTTTAAATAGCATAGTTGGACATTTCCTAGTCTGTAAATCCCTTCAACCATAGGTGTCTCTTCAGTGTTTCAAGAGACTGAGAGCATCTAGCTTATCAGTCTAATAATTAGCATCTTTAAAGTGACGTTCTACAGCTCCCCATTATTTTAGAAATACAACAAATGTAATTAGACTTTGTATTTCCCATTCACACCCGTTCTTTGACCAATGTCAAATAGAGTGAGTGCAACTGGATGTTACTGAGCACACACAAATTCATTGCAGATAACAGGCATGGTCTTTTATCTTAAAGAAATTTTGTGTGCAGATCACAGCATCTTCATAGAATGATAGAATGTTTTAGGCTGGAAGGCACCTCTAGAGGTCATCTGGTCCAGCCTCCCTACATAAGTAGGGACATCTCTATGTAGGGCAGGTTGCTCAGAGCCCCATCAAGCCTGAGAGCCATCTTCATTTGCTTCCCAAAAATACTGTGAAGATAGGCTTCTCAAAACACACAGCATAACAGGAACTGCTCCTCCGCAGGCAGAAAAATATTAATCTTTGAAGAAATCAAAAGCTATGCATTATATATACGTCCATGAAATGGTAAATCAAGTGCTTAGTCAAGTAAGTAACAGATCATTAAAGACAGGAACAAACTCCATGGGACAGGAGACACCTAGCTTCAGATATCTAAATGAAGGTACCTGTATGGTTGTGACTCAGTTGCCTAAATGCAGAAACCTACTGTAATCTGAGTTGTATTAAAGTAGTCAGAACATCTGTATCACACCAGCAGACATCACAGGACACACAGGGATACCAGCCCTCCTGGAGCATCCAGGGACCAGAAAGAAGACAGTAAGGTATCCCAAATGGCACTGTATGCTCACATGCATGACTGAATCCTACACTTCCCACCTTAATTCTCTTTGTACTCAGTGGAGGTCTGAAGCTGACAGTTTCCCAGAAGCAAGACATCCATTTTGGGGTGGCAGTTACAACACTGGACAATAAGAATGTCATACTTCTCTGGAGAATGCTTTGCAATAGCCCAAGCAGAACTAAGCACTTGTGTTTAAAGCAACTTAATCCTGCTCCCAGCTTTGATTTTTCGTTGCACAGAAGGTATAAACAGGCTTCTAATTCCTCGCAAGAAACCACTGCTAGAAAAACAATAAACATTTCTTAAGCAAATGCTGAGAAGCACCAGACTCAGAAATTAGCAGTGGATCCAGATAAAGAAAACATTTGAAATGTGGCTGAAAAAAAAAGCATTTGCCAAACTGGCATTTGTACACACAAACACCACCTTGATCCATTTCCATACCCATCAACTACACCAAGACACAGGAAAGAACAGGGACTGTTTCAAAAGAAATGCACAGGAAGTCACAGGTGGCTGTGACCTCAAAGAACCTGCTAAGCACCCGAGGCAGCAGTCTCTGCATCCAAAGCATTTTGTAATGAGGTTTTCAGAGACACAATTTTAGATGCTCAAGCTGAAATCAACATAGACATGTCCTGCCCCCCCACCCCGAAAAGCCACTGGGCTGGACCACTGCCAAGAGCTGCTCTAATATGGACTATTACTGTTTCATTTACCCTCATGATAAATAGGATGGTTTAATGGAAACACTGTACACAAAACTGTACTGCTCAGGTAATTACCTTGATTGAAACAAGTGTTTTACACTGAAAGCAAAATTCCCCTGGAGTTAAACCAAACCACAAGAATAAGACCTCTGTGGAGACACAGGCATATAAACAAGTATGTGTGCTAATTATTTTCCAGTGGTTCTCTTAATGAGTCACTCGCTAGAGTCCACTGGTCACAAAGATGATTACTTTAATGATGATTCATAGAAATTGTGTGTGCATTGCAAATACCAAGTGCTGCACCAGTTGCTATGGCAGGAAAAATGTGTGTGGTTTGTTCCATAAATAGCAGAGTAAATAATTGCCTGACAGCTTGTTCCTCCTTCACAGGGACTCCCAGTGTTGAAAATGGACTGCAGGGAGCTCGCTGTGTTCAACATTTACCCTCCTCACTTTTTTCTGGGTTTGTAGATGAAACTCTTAAGCACCTATTTTCACCCACAAAGCTATTTTTAGATGCTTTTTGTTTGTTTGTTTGTTTGTTTCCTGCACTGGAGACTTGGAGCTTGATTCTGGTCTCTGTTAACCTTAGTGCAAATCAAAAAATTTGGAGTAAATCTATTTATCTCAGGATAACAATACTACTATATTCTCCAGCTACAGAAAACAGCAGAGAGCAAACAATTCTTTCTCCACATTGGGCAGTGAGAAACAAGCTGATTTTTACGACAGATAAAAAAATGTTCACTTTTAGCATAATTTTCTCAGAGAAATGGGTATGCTTGGGCTTAGCCATGTACCTCTTGAAAAGTATGTGCATATTCTAGAAAACTCTGAGGGTGGTTTTGGCCTGGGCATTTTCTAAAGCCCAAATTTAGGGATTAATTTTCAAATGAAAATACTGAAAACTGACCATCATCCCTATAGCACCAAGAAGGAAAGAGCACAGGTTGAAAAAGGATTTAAAGAAATATATGAGAAGCTTGACTTCTGGTAGTCATGCCTTCTGAGCACCTTGAGATGAGTAGTTAGCAAGGAAACAGAAGAGTCCCACATAGACGTGAAAACCTATTTTCAAGGATGCAAAGAAAGAGAAAAAAACAACTCTGTGGGGTAGTCTGATGAGGGTGGGTTCTCCCACCAGCAGGGATTTACAAGCCTGCCAGGGAACACAGCTTTGCATACGGTCTGCTTCACTAAAGCTTTTAAGCATCTGTTTTCTCTACAGAGTTCTAAATAAATGGCACTTTTCCATACAGCAGCTATTTGGTCACAGATTACAATGCTCACTGCCCCAAAAAGGAGCAGAACAGCAAGGCAGAAAGCTAAATCACACCTGCTGCAGCTATCATGCCTGTTATGTAATGGTGCTAGGAAAGACATTCCCAGAGGGGAAAATATAGATGATGCCACCCCCCTCCATGTGACAGTTTGGAGCCCACAACCAGAAATAAGGGACAACTAAATAGGACAAGTAAGAGTGAAAACCTGTCCCCACAAAAGAAGAGTTAGAGCAGCTGAATTGCTTGAGGTTGTTCCCCTGAGCTACACAACCTTCAACAGGTTGTTAAACCTTTCTGTGGCCCATGTAATCATCCTACAATAAGTAGAGTGCAACTAAGATTGCCTCATGCCTGCCCAATGCCTAGCTACTCAGGAAGGACAGTTCTACCATGAGAAGTTCACAAGCTGAACAGGCAAGGCAGAAAACAAAAGACAGATCTGAAAAAATATGTATTTATATGTCTGCACTACAGGATGAAAAAAACAAACAAACACACAAGAAAATACAATAAGATTCTGCATCGGTTTCCCAAACCATGATGATTAAAAGGTTGGACCTCACATGTTTTGAGGTTATTACTAGAGCATGAAAATTCAGTAGAAGACCTCAACTAAGGTTTGCACTGAGCTTAGCAGTGAATTCTGCACTTTTTCATGAGTAGGACATCAGCATTTTTCAGACATGCCCCTGGTTTTGCATCCTAACAAACATCAAGGAGAAGATGACAGAAATTGGCTGTTCCAAGATTTGGGAAAGGGGCCTCAATGCAACAGTGATGGTGAAAGAACCATCTGCTGCTATGACTTGAACTGCAAAAATATTTTCACAGCTCTAAAGGGGTGGAGGGAGAGGCAGAGCCCTTATAGGAAACAAAAAAATGCCACTCTGAGAATGTAAACAATGTAATACAACAGAGGAGAGAGGCAGAAAAGGCTGCAGATATGTCAATGCTCCAGATGGCATCACCTGCAACATCACTACAAGGAATCAATAAACTTCTGAAGCTTATGATTGCAATTTAAGAAAAGAAGTAACAACACTTTACCAGCCTCATCCTCATAGGTGGGGTCCCCACAAGCAAAGCTGACAAGAGCCAGTACAGGGGAAAACACCATTCAGATGATGGTTGTTACTGCACAGCACATGTTTGAGACCCACAGCCTCCTGTTGAGCAGAAGGAGACAAAAATGAAACTCCAAGTGGTAATTGAGATAGACAGAGAGGCTCAAAACCCTGCTCTCCACAGCTTGCCTCCAAGCTCTTGAGCAGACTGTCAGAGCCAAACAGACCCAAAGCAGAAAGAGAACAACAGCCACAAGAAGGTGAAGTCAGTTACCACAAAACAGCTGTTGAGTTCAGCAACTCCACAGGCTTTTAGACAACAGCAGCTGCTCATAAATGTGAAATCTCATTCAGCATCAGGCCACAGGAGACGTTGTCTGAGAAGGAAGAGTGAAGAAGAGGTACTTGGCCAGGGAAGAAGTTAGCTTTGTGGTGAACACACTGGTAGTCACAGGAAGTTTGTATTTTTCTTAGTCTGCTACTGATCTGAGTGGTACAAGGTGTATGATCTCTGGAAATAATAACAGAATAATAATATATCCCTACTATTCTGTGCATTTTCAGTTCACCCATGTAGGTAAAGTTTCCACAGGCCTCAAGGGCCCCTCGATTTTGAATACAGAGAGAAGAAAAAAAAACCAGCATTGCAATGTTTTAACCCTGTGGGCCCCTTTCAACTTCAATTGAGAAGGTCTCCTCTGAAGTACAGAGGATGAGTTATGCACCTCAGAGCAGGCTCAGGCATAAAACATTTGATTTTTCTCAGAGAGGGTTTATAACTTGTGTGCATTTCTCTTCCTATGTAAGGTTGCTTGTGACAGGTCAATTTTTTTTGCACCTCAAATAAGGTAGCATGAAAATGCTTCTGAGGCGCTTGTAAAAGTTTTGTCTCACTTATGAAGTTCTGACCTGTCACAGAAGGTAGGAAGCATGGTTTTAAAGACATCAAAAAGGGGTTTCAACTTGTCTCTGACATCTCATGCAAATAATCTAACCATTGCCCTAAGTCAGGAAAGAATTATTAAAACTGTGTGGTTACCTGAGTCTTACTTCTTCTGAGATAAGCAACCAGAGACAGGATAGCTGGAAGAATCCCTAGTTCCTTAATCCTAATGAACTTGATTAGATGCACTACAGAAGTTGTCAATGTGCCCACTGGCATAAATGAGACAGACAGGACACAGTATTGGCAAAATCTGGGATGGTTTGAGAATTTAAAGTCTCCAAAGTTAAGCAGAAATTCTGTAGGATTTTCAAAACCTAATACTTTGAGATGGGTGCTAAGATTAATTTAGTTGTCTCGTTGAAGTGTATTTCCACCAAATCTACAGGGACAGTAGATAGCTGACTTACACGAGGTTCTTAGCTTTTAAGCAGCTAAAATTAGATGGCATAATCCCCTAACACACTCCCCAGCCATTTTATATATGTAGTCCTACTGACAGCTGGTTCTGTTCTGAAGCACCACAGAAAAAATGATACTACAGATCCTTGAAGAAAATAATGTCCCAGATAGTAATGGAAAGGAATGCCATCTGTAACTCTGAATCTCAATTTTGTTCTCATTAGATCTTCATTTTATCAACCATCACTGTTGTGCAGAGACCTGAATCTTTCCCCTCTATATTCACCTGCAAGCTATTTCCTTTAATTGCTGTGCACAGAAAATCAAATGTATTCTAACAACAGTGATTCATTGGCTCAGCTGCTAAATGCAATTTGTGCATCTCTTTACACAGTTTATTTATGTATTTCCCATCCCTGGACCATCTGAAAGCTTCCAAATCTTTACTGAAGTTATCTTCACAAATATTTCCCTAGCCCCAAAGGGCAGATGTGGAAGAATAGCCAAAATTTAATCCCTGCAGCATTCTCTCCAAATGTTTTACTACCACTGAAAACACAAATTTGCAGACCAAAATCCTAGGGATAGAAAAGCCAGCATGGACTAACATCTGTCATACCAAGGGATCAACTCTTGGCATAAGAACATCTCATGGGATAGCTCTGAAGTCAAGTAAATGAACTAGGAAGTTAGTCTGAATTGGACTTCGCCTAACTTAGTTACTTATGTGACTGTCCTTTTCTAACAAGATCAAACTGTTTGGTTGCTTCATTAGAAGGGTGAGAAGAATATAATGAATCTCTAATTGTGCTGCTGGGGAAGAAAGAATATATAAAAAAATCCAAAGCAAACTGTTACATTAGTCACTGCTGAATACATGTTGATTTCCTGGCACGTAGGATAGCAAAGCACAGACCTTTTGCTAGGACCAGGTAATGAATTTAGTGAACTGGATATACCTGAAACAAAAGTGGTGTGTTCATTACCTCCATTCACCCCAACTGGTCTGAGAGTGTTGATGGGGAAGCCATCAACAAAATTACCATTTTTGACGTGTACCCATATGTAGTTACACATAGCCCCACTTGCTCTCATGGCTAATTAACTTTTTACCTTCTTTCTCCTGTGCATTTCCCAGCTCAGTGGGTTTTGTTAATCCTCCCTTCTTCTTCCTAAATAGACATCCTTGGGAATCATGTTGTGCACCAACTCCCTGTCTGATCCATGATGTGGTTACTACAACAGCTCATGCATGGCAGAAAACAAGCCATATTTGACTTCCCACAATCAAAAGAAAGACAAGACAGCAAAACTGTGCACATCCAGTGAGGGACTTGGTGTTTCATGGCATGGCAATAATATCTTGTCCTTATGTAGGATTACTTGTCACCTGAATTTTAAGAGCCCCTGGGTAGTTCTTGGAGTATTACATTGTTTTTTCTGCCTTCAGAGATCAAATGATGTGATCTTATGTGGGAGATGTCTTCCATGTTTGTCACATTCCTTGTGCTTCTCAGCACATCCTATTTTTGGGTTGCTTTAGCCATTGAATCTAGTAATGCACCATTGCATTTCCACGTTAAATTTGAGAGATTCCGTATCACAGACTCACAGAATTCAACATCCAGGCACCAGTTTTTCCCTTTCTCCCCACAAAATCACGTTTGGCTAAATATCATGAATGGTATGGGGGGTGTGTGTGTGTGTGATTCTTCTTATTTGACATATCATGTCTGAAATTTTTACATCTTCAGGGTTTCGGCTGTTTGGAACCAATTCTCTGAAACAGGAATTTCACAGAGTGTTGTGTGAGCAGAGGAATCAGCAAAGCATCACATATACAGGTCCTGTTACCTGCTGCAAGGGCTGGTCTCCCCTTACAGACTCCACTTCATGAGGGACAGTCATTGAATCTCTCTTCCCATTCTCACAGCTGAATAAATCCTCTATCCTTCCACCTACTTCAATAAAACTTAGATTAATATCTTTGAGACCTCTGTCATTCTGTCAAATTTGGTGACAAACACTGGAGTTGCCTGAGTGAACAGTTACACCAGCACACGGAGGAAACATGATCACAAAATCTTTTATTTTGGGGCTTTAACATCTCAAATGAATCTCTCAACTGCAGAACTTAATGATTCCAGGAGCTGTGGATCAAGTGACATCAAGTTTGTTGCTAGCTTTGATACCACAGTCTTCATGCAACCCTGGGGTTGAAATATGGAAGCGCATCTCTGGGAACTTGAGAAGTAGCTGTAAATGTATAGCTATATAATTTTTAATAGATATATTCCATCTGAGTTAAAGATCTTTTAATAGTTTTAAACAATGCAACTCTTTGCTTTTATGTGCAGAGCACTCAGGCTGACAAGGAAAAGAAGCTGCAAGTACCTGTAAATGTATTAGCACATGGCTTGAAAGTAGCTTATTCAAAGCAGGAAAATTGCAATGCAGAACATATTTCCCCAAGTTCCTATCAGGCCAACAAATGCATGGTATAAATATACCAGAAGGTGGAGTAACTCTAGAAAACAAAATTATTGTGGAGCTGGAGGGAACCAGGCATGATAAGCAGAAAACAGGACTATTTAAAGAAGAAGATCTAGTTTAATTTGAAAGAGTGGTCAGGTTTGGTCAAAATAAACTGGATTTCACTAGCTATGGGCTGGGTAAGTGACTGGGCACTCCTCTATTCACCTTTGCTAATAACAAAATTAAGAAAGTAAAAGGAACACTAGTACAAATAAGGGGGGAGGCGGACAGGAAGAGAAAAAGAAAAACCTCTCAGACAATGAACCATTTTAAATGGTGGAACAGACTGTCACAGGGTACCACTAGAAGTAAGAGATGCAACCCCTAGTGAAATTAAATTTTATGGTTAAATAAAATAGCCACAGTTTTGAGATGAAAAGCAAAAAGCTGAACAAGAAGTTTAGTCAGAATAAAAACCCTCAGGCTTCTGGTCTTAAACTAGCCTCTAACTACTCAAAATAAAACAGTTTTGTACACTACCTCTGCAGTCAGGTTCATTTAAACCTCAAGGCACAATAGTATTCTAGGTAGGTCTTGGGTCTGATCCAGAGTGACAACTACAAAATCATCCTCATCATCAGAGAAATCTATTATCTGCTAAATCAGTTACATTCCCATATCAGAGGACTGAGAAACAAAGTCATATACCACCCAGTGATGCTCATACTGATTTTTCATGTAGATTCTCACACATTTTTTTTTTTCTTCTGAAATATCTGAAGGTTTTAACATTAATTAAAGCCTTTTTTTGTTTGTTTTTACTGCTGCAAAGCATGATCAGATCCAAAGAATTTGCTTTGCCACAATGCTGTCAGCAAAAAAGCAAAAAGAAAAGGGTTTCCTTATAGGATATGTCATCAGCAGTTCCACATCCCTCAGAAGAGTAAGACACATACAGAGATAAGTCTTGGCAGGGAAGATGGGACAGCCA
This sequence comes from Megaceryle torquata, assembly GCA_024611175.1. NCBI lineage: Eukaryota > Metazoa > Chordata > Aves > Coraciiformes > Cerylidae > Megaceryle > Megaceryle torquata. Next base: position 47,257 of record JANIJG010005500.1, read on the forward strand.
CCTCTGTTGTCCATGATGTTCATGCAGCCTGCAAGTGACACTATTCTGTATCTTTATTGGTGACAGAAGAAGTCAAAGACTTTTGAAAGGTTCCTGAATGATATGCACAGTCACGTGGGATGAATCCTACCATGAACAGTTCAGTTACTTTGGCTGGCAATCTGTTCTTTACATATAGAAAAAAAGAATGTGGAACACCACAGAAATGAATGAGCTGCACTGCAGCATCCAAAACACTCTAAAAAAAAATTACCTCCTTATTAAATCGAGCATGTAACCCTAAACACTATAAGCCATTTATTGAACTATTTACTGTCTCTGCCTACAATGTAAATACCTGCAGATAACATCATTCTCATGACTCTTCAGACAGAAGTGCTCATTCTTGAGTTTTCACTTAAAAATTCAGATTAAAAAAAATGCCTTCCTCGCACCACTTGTTAAACAGTGACATCCTATCACCAGTATCTCATTCGTATTTAACTTAATTTGTGGCTGAATAAACATGTAGTGAAATAAAGCCTGTATTTAACACTTTCACCACTGCCTCATCTCTTTCATTTCTGAATAGGTTTGCACAGCAGAAGCTCTCACAATTTTTTAGTTCTATTTGTGCCTCCAGATTTGGTCTCAGTAATTTCTAAAATTAACCATTTATTTTCAATCTGCTTTCCCTGCTTAGTAAGTAAAGCAGTGCTCTCACCATCCTCACTCTTTACCTTTCTAGATTTTATTCATGGTACCTTTTTCAGTGAAGGTTCTTCCTCCCAGATAGTCTTTATTTACAGACAGCAACAGCACCTTTGCCTGTGCTAGCAGTTCACGCTGCTGAAATTGTCCCTGTGCAAGGACCAGATCCTATCTGTTGGGCAATTTGCTGTCTTGAGATTTTCCACCAAGCCTAGATACTTAAATCTGAAGATATTCTTGTCTCCAAACAGTGGCCGAACCTAAAATGCTGTTCAACACGAAAGCAGCAAATAGCATATTTGGTCATGGGAAAACACAGCAACAGAAGTAAGGAAGTATTAATTCCAGTTAAGACCTTGCTGTTCTTTCTCAATGTAATAGGCAGGTGGTAGTATGGAAAAGGCAGCTCAAGAAGCACCATGGCATGATGCCTGGAAACTCTGCAGGGGCCACACTCACTGGCAGTGGCAATTGGATTGCTGGGCCCCAAGCACCAGCAGATCATCCTAGTTCCAGCAAAGCTGAAGGAAAAAAAAAATCAGTGGCTGCTTCTAGCTGGATGATGAGCGACTTTTCAGACAGAAGCCACAACCAGAAATTGCCTTTTAAAGCAATAGTTTTGTAAAGTGGATCTCTTTAGGAATGCCTTCATTGAACACTAAAGGATGGACTCATATGGCTAAATCTACTCCCATGGCATGTACCTAGAGTGTACAGTTTCTGCCTCAAAGTGCAGGCTCCCTTTAGAGTTTGTACAGTTTTATCACAGTTTGGCTTATCCTGAATTATCAACTTTCATTTAGTCAGGTGAATCTAAAATCTGTAAACCCCAGTGACTGCGTAGACCAGACCTTCACCGACTATGAATGAATCCAGACAGCCCAGAGTGTGGTAGATGTTGAAGTACAGACTCACTGCCTACGCATTGGCCTCTGCTACCTTCTGAGAAAACCTTAGGTTCCCAGTGCCATACATCAGGATTAAGCAGATGTGACAGAGAATTTGTGGTAGACCTACATCCTGATGGGTTAGCTGATAGAAGCCTGCTGGGTTACTACACAACATCTCCAGGGGCAATGATATCTATATTTGGGCAACAGAATTACACCCTAGAAGCCAAGAACATGAAATCATCCTTGCTAACTAGCACAGGCAAATAGATCCACTTGCTGTGGTTAATTATGTGATGACAGAACACAACTAGACATGGCTTCAAAGTATGTTCGAGCAGTGGGAGGAGCACAGCTTCCTGTGGTCCTGTAGCCTTTTAAAGTCACATCTGCTACCCCGTTATTTTCTGGGATACAGTCCTGGTATTAGATGCTGAGTGCAGAGGCAGAAAAGAAAGAAACTCCCCTGCCCTGTAAAGGCTTAAATTCTCACTAGATGCGTGACATTTTTACATGAAAGCCACTCATAGAGCCAAACCATGAGTTGGTTCTATATTTATGGGCTTTCATCCCCACTTTCTTTTTAAACAGCTTCAAGGTGATTTATCAGCACCTCTGTCAGCTTTTTGTTCTGAATTGTACTTTCCTCCTCCACTAACTATAGAAAAAATCCTCACTTTCTAAGGCTAAAGTTAACCTTTGTCAATTAAAACTGGTTATAAAGCAAGAAAACCACTAGATAGATGAGTTTATAATACATTCTTAATCTATAGCAGTTTTAATTAATTATTCTAAGTACAGCACAGTACTGCCTATATATATATAGATAAAAATGAAATCACCAGGAGTTGCATCACTGACAACATTCTTGTCACTGTGTGAAGATAACAGATACTCGATACTGCTTGATTCTTTGCATTGTTCTTTCTGATTAACTTCAGTATGACAAATTCACAAACACTGAAAGCAAGTAACTGGATCCACAAAGTCCTTGGGTTCAAGTTATCTTTAGGTTGATTAGATATACACAAAAGTAGTACCAGACTGGTTTGTACTCCTCAAAATCATTTGAACTCAATTTACAGAATGGGGATGTGTGAGAAAGAAAAGATTAGTCCAATCTTACACCACTTAGTAGAAGAAAATATCTGAGAGAGCAGAGTGCTGGCAGATAATTTGTCTTAGTTTTGAAATACCTGTGTGTAAGGTCTCCTACAAGGAGGAGCCAGGACATGAGCAAAAGGGTGAGGAAAAACACAGAAGTCAGAGGAGAATGGGGGATGCCCCTTGGAAGGGGTAGCAGTCCTCCTGCAGTGATACAGAATATGCATCCTTAAGGAAATATATTTAATAAAAAATTATCTGGTCTTGACCTTCAATGCAAAGGGGGAAGTTTCAATAGAAACTGACAGTTCTTCACAGGCAAGCAGAACATTGACATTCAAAGAAAGTCTAGGAGACTTTTCCTTGGCACAGGAACTTAATTTTCAACCTTTCATGTTCTCAGCGAATTAGCAGCCAACATCAAATACCTTTCCTAGTACTGATGAGTGCAATTCCCACGCTACATATATGCAAGACAAAAGTTTGTAAGATCAGTCTTCGTGTGCTACAACAGCTAAATGGCTCAACAAGAAATACTCAGGATTGGAAAGAAACTTTCCTTCCAGGAATGACATGAAAAATGGTCCGTGAGATAACCAGCCATGATCACAAACATGGCAGCAATCAGATGGGTCATTGCTTTGATGGACTATAACAGTCCTATTCAAAACTATGCAAAAAGGAACTTGGATGTGCCATTTTCTGCAGGAAGTTCCAGCCCTGGCAATATCCCACCCTTGATTTATATGAAATGCGCTGCTTTTTAAACTCTCCTTCTTTTAGGGCTATTTATAGCATGCAATTAAAGGAGACAGAGAGCAAGAGAAAGAGTGAAAGGGGAAGAAAAAGGTAAGAAAGCCATTTGTAAATGAGACATACCTAAGGAACGTTTTGACAGGCTGTCAGCAGAAAACTGATAAAGACATCCAGTTAAAATACTCCACTATGGCTCCAGGTGAAGGAAGATTGACATTCTTTCTGATCATGTGCACACAGAAAACTCCATGCAGAAGATGTTTTATCTCTGGAGGAAGTTTCAGAATTACTATCAAATCATTTGGGCTATCTGTCTTTTATCAAATAACAAACATGCAAAAGAAATACATAAAAAAAAAAAAAGGACGAAATAAAAACCTACTCGTAAGAATAATCTCCCCCACTAGCATGTTATGTATGGTTAATAGTGAAGTGCTTCTTCCAGTCATAGCCAGCAACCCTACATCTTAGCCTCCAGAGCTAGAGCTGCTCAAGGTTTATTTCCGCTGCACAAATTTCTCTTGCCCCATTAACAGCAGTAGAAAGAGATCAGGCTAGAACACATGCCTCCTAGTACCCCTCCTCTAGGCCTTTTGTGTCCTCTGAGGCAGCAGGTTAATAACAACCTGCTGAGGCTATTTGTAGGAAGCTGAGTGGTCTGTGGGTGTGGACAAGTTAAAGTAAGTAGTAGCAGCTGCTGTGAGGTCCACTTTAAATGCTAAAATACTTTGAGACTTCATGTTTCTGGAGCTAGTAGCAGCTGTCTTACTTTTGCAATCACTTGAGGGTGACTTGTCACACCTCCAGCCTGCAAAGAGTGCAGCTGGACAGATCTGCCAGTCTCAAATTAAACATAAGTTTAATACAAACTTAAACAATCTTCTACATTAAACAGGTGATGAGGAAAGAAATACAATGACAGTATAACCACCCTGAAATGAAAGTTTACTGTAAAGAAGGAAAAACTTTAGGGAAGGAATGAAGATTTTTTTTAAGCAGTCTTTATACCTGTCCATCTTACCTAAACATTAACCAGCCCTGGGTAAACACTGAAGGAAATTAGGCCAGATAATCTTAATCTCCCTTAAGACATGTATATCTATAAACCAGTCATTTAATCTTCCCATTAGAAGGAGTCTGGCACTTCTCAATAAAAATCTCCTGTTCTAAAGCTTACATTGCCCTCTGCTTTACTCCTAATTGCTTATTCGTGTCAGTCCCTTTACGTGTTTCTTCCCTGCCTTAACTGTTTACACTTTACAAGATATTTGCACAGCATTATTGCGTTCTTCCTCAGCTGGCATTTAAACTGCAGACCACGGCAGGACACCAAATCAACATTTTCCATCTTTGTCTCCTTGTAAGTACCAGCATCAAAAGGCCCAATCAAAGTTAATTTTGTCATCTGCTCAGGACTGTTGATTTTGTGCCTCAGTTTCCATAACCTTCAGCAATATGATGAAGGCAGAGCTATTGCAGACCAGACTAGATTCCTGTGCACCTGTAAACTCTGCAGGAAGAGACTGAAGCACTACCTTCTGGCTGTCCAGTCTGCTTCATTGTAGACTTGGCTACAGGTGTAGCTTTGCATTCTGTTTTGACAAATGTGACCTGGCAGTATTTTCACTTCCTGGTACAGACATAATTCCTATCCCACTCTGGTGCCCTTTGTAGCTCAAGGGACCAACTCTACCATACCTATGCACTATTCAGGGACATGTCTATGTGTTATTCCATAGTGGGCTTTGACCTTTGAAACAGCCAGTTCACCTACTATGTCCTTTGAGAAAAGATTGGAGTATTGAAGTGTACCTTTTGGTTAAGCACAGAGTAGCCAATATTCTTCCTAAAACTCAGTTTGTTCTAACCAGACACGTGGAAAACAGATTGAATTTTTTTTTTCCTTTTATTTTTCAGGGAAAATATACTCAAATTGACAAGGATGAGCTTTCTGAATGGAAGCAGGTGTTAAACTTGATAGCTAGAGGTTTCTGTGCAATCTCACGTTGTATAATCTCACTGGGGAGAGAGAGGAGCTTATCTTTCTGCCAGAACTGCAGGACTCGAATTCAGAAAAAAACCTTGTACAAAGCCTGCACACCTCAGCATTTCTGTATAAATTATCTGAAGTTTTCCTATTCCAATTCTGGTACTTTAAACCAACTGTTTTAAGGAAATGACAGACTGCATGAATGATAGAGATCTATCACTCCATAACAATATGAAAGAACCTCCCGTTGGCACACCAATGGCATTGATCTATTACAAGCCTAAGCCACATCTAACCGCTACACGTGGCTGTCTTGGATACTCTACGGCATCTCAAGCAGTCCTGGACACCTATGTTCACACAGTGCCATTGCTGAAACTTATTGTCCACATCACAAACATATGGCCATGATTTGTCTTAGCTCCAGAATACTAGATTATGCATAATGGCATCTAAACGACTGAAAGGAGGTGCAGAGATTTTCCATATAAACAGAGGTATGATGATCGATCGTACCACAACTGCAACAAACTTCAGACTATCACTCACATTGTTAACGACTGTATAATACACGTTTATGCAGGACACATAAAAGAAATTCATCAGGCCTCCCTTGACTCTACTGAATGGTTCAGCAACCTTGGGTTGAATTTACAATCTGTCATTGCCTTTCAAAGTGCCATACACAAGAGGAGGACAGAGCTAGGGGAGCTGAAGTGCCTAGAGAGGGGAAAACCAAACAAACCAACCAGCCAAATTTGATCACATTTCAGCCTTTGTTTTTGCTGAATAGTTAATTTTAATTGTCCAGACTAACTTAAAGGAAAATAGTCATAATGTGAAATGACTCTCAGGCTACTTGAAACAGCCTGATGGATACAGAAATATCAAGAGAAAAACTAGAGTAATGCATGGTTTACTCTGCTTTTCTTGATGGGCCCAGGAATATGAATTAAAAGTAGTGCCAGACTGCAGATACATGTAACAGCACAGTTTAGGATTCATGTTAAAACTGGATAGCCTTCTTAAAAATTTCCTTTATTGTTCTTTACCATTGGCCTCACTCCCGTGTTTGTGTTTTGTTTTGGTTTTTTTTCTAATTTTACTAAAATAACACTTTCACATGGAAAAAAAAGGAAGATGATAAATCCAGTAGACAATTCTGAGGTCATGCCCAATATTTCCTGAGCTCTGCTGAAGTTGCATTTAGAGAGAAGTGTTCATAAAGTCTTTGAGGTTTTGGGCAGTGGCTATTAGGAAATGTAGGACCCTTATGAACTACAGCTGAGCCACAAGGATTTGTGGAACCTGCCATAAGCCAGATGATAGATCCCATATCACCTCCCAGACAAGATTCTGGATATTTCTGATAGGGACTAAAAATCCCCAGGCACAGATGAACAAAGTGAGGCTTTGGGGTTTGTAGGAGCTCATGCTGCTCTCTGTGGCCACCCACATAAGCATACTGGCTTCCATCTGCAGGAAATCAGTGTGCATAGGCCAAGGGGGAGATGATCTATGCTCTGACTCAGTCTGGCCCCCAATCTGTACCTGTATCCCACAGGCATTCAATGATGTTCATCCTCTGCTCTCTCTAGTTATATGTGCCTTTAATAACAACAAAGCACTGCTTACATTTGTAGCAGTAAAGGATACCAGAGAGACCAATTCTGCAGGTCTAATTCTGAAGCAAGGTGCCTGTTCAATGAGTTAATGTTACACTCATATATGCAACCTACGGATGTTCTTGCCTGTGCTGTCCATCATGGGCACTTCCAATTGGTTGTTAGGCAATGCTATAAGAATTCATATAAGCCCTAAACTGCCTCTACCTAGCTGTCAAGGTTTCACTTTTTTAGTGCCTTCTATCAACTTTTGTGTGTTTATATATTTATCATGTGTGTAAATATACATGTATGAATATATGTAATTGAGTCTATATCCATGTAAGTGTATGTATCTTATAACTAAAACATTCTTTAACATGAAAAAAAGAAAAGAATAATTGAACGTTAAAGGGGAATGGGAAGTAATAACAGTAAAAGACAGGTCTGGGGGCCCTGGCTTCACAAGGCTGTTGGAGAAGCCCCAATGTGTTTGGGACAGGAGAGGTTCATTTGGTTAGTCAGTCAGTAAAATGGGGTGTGGTGTGAAAACACTGAAATGTGCCCAAGGGCTATGGACCTATCCATGGAGGCCACTAGGTGCCTTGTGTCACCCCCATCATGTGCAAAAGAAGAGGTCAACCGTGAGAGCTGCACCAAGAGACGCTACATCCAGGCAGCCCAATAAGACAACCATGCAGACTTTGGGCTCTGCACAGTGCTGTAAGATGCAATGCTGCCAGGAAAATGGGAAACCAGAACAACATGTCAACTTCAGAGGAACACTTGCATGGGAACAATAAATAAAAGATCTTAAGAAAGACCAAATTCCCCAAAAGACCACAGGAAAAAGCCGACAGGCTTGTGAACCAGAAACTATAGTTTGAGCTATGTTTCTTCTAATTAATCTGAGCTTATTAGAAATGTCTCCCTTATTCATGCAAAGTTTACTTTTCATTTGAACACCCTGACTTTCTCATAACTGGGGTTTGTGGAACTGAGCTTTGTATTAATTGTTTGTCACCGATCATTATGCTCTTAATCTCAGGATAGGGTCAGATGCTATTCCCAACTATGAAAGCTGCAGAGAGAACTTGGATGAAGGTCACTAACTGATGTCAAGTGAAATCTGTAATGTAACAAATAAAGTTCTGATTAGCTAGCCCTTGATAAGTATGCAGATACAGAGGCAGTGAAAGACTATTATGACAACTTGCAGAAGGAGTATTTAAAATATTATTTAGAAATGAATGCAATACATTTTTTCCATTACTCAAAAGATTTCTTTCTGTCTGTCCTACCAACAGCAAATGTCTCTTCCTCTCAAACTTTTTGCTTTGTCTTAGATGAACAGGGATAATATAAAGTGAATAAAGGAGGATGAGAAAGTAGCAAGGCACATTATAAAGCACACCATAATTCAGTATAGCAGAGAGAATATCAAGATCAGATTGGAATTTATAGAAAAAATCATTTTGTAGAAGGAAGGAAACTGTAATGCTGGGTCAGGAAGGAGGAAAGTTTGCTGTAGTATATTGCTGAAATGCTAGGGAGCTTGGGAGATTTGTGAGATGAAAAATTATGAATCATAAGAGATAGCTATCATCTTTCTGTCAGCATGTACCAACTTGCCTACAAAGCATTAGAAAATGGAAGCCCTGGAATCTTCTAGGGTTGTGATAAACTGTAGAAGAGATGTTTATACCGATAGGAATGTAGACTGAATGTGAATACACAGGTGCAAAACACCAGAAAAAGAAGGGCTGCAAAACAGCATATGCTGCTGACACCTACAGTAGCAGGTCATTGAGATCCTAGCACAAAACTTCCTGCAATTTCTTGTGACAGCCATCTCTGAAACAGAAGCAGTGACTAAATCCCGATGACTCACAGCGGTGAGACAGGATAAAGAGATTACTCGCTGTCAGCTCCTGCATGGTATAATGAGACACATCCAAAACCACTAACACATGCCTAAGAAGCCAGGAAGTGGGGAGAGGGTCTCAAAAACTGATTTCTTTGTCCTCCACGTCATTCCAAACAATCCTGGACAGACTCCCTGGATACAGGTGTCTTAGAGCTTGAATGCTAGGCAGGTTGTTTAAAACCATCTCAATGCTTGTCAATGTGAGAGAATGAAATTAGTTGTGTTTTAAATAAGTTAATCTTTCTTCCTGTGAGGTATCGCGTCGAGCTACACTGTTGTTACAGACTTGAAGTATCATTTCCTACATCACAATCTGGTGATCATTATGTTTTCAGGAGTTTCTGAAGTATACACACACTGCAATAAGACATTTGACATTCATTCATATAATTAAAAATCAGGAGATAAAATATTCTATCTGTACATCTGTACCCACTTTTGCTATGCATGGTCCCATCAGAGATGCACCCAACTACGAAGTCATTCCTGCACCCCACAGGCATGGCAGCTGCCCAGCAGCAGTGCCCCGCTCACAGTGGTTATGTTTCCATAGTCAGGAGAGGATGTCTCCAAGATGTGGGGTGCTGGTGGTAATGAGCCCCAGAGGAAATTTGCTCTTCCCAGAACTTACCCAGTTGCTTTCCTTTTAGCTGGAGTCAACTTTCTGCCTCCATGCTCTCATCAAGCAAGGAGAGGTCTGACTCTCCTCCTGGTTTGGCAGCACAAGACTATCACAGGTGCAGAAAGGGTCACATCATGGGGAACTGTGGTGGGTTAGCCTTGCCCAGTTGCTATCTGTCCTGGTTTGGGTGAGAACAGAGCTGTTTCTGTTCTGTGATTTTGCTTTTCAGCTCAGTTCTTCTAACTAACAGCACTTCTGAAGTCAGCAGCCTGTTTTCACAGTGTCTGCTGCTGGCAGGATAACACCCCATGTTTAGAGTTACTACCAAGAATTGGTGTGCAGACCAAGGCCACTGCTGGACCTTGTGTACCACACTGGGGGTGCAGGAAAGTGAAAGGATGCACCTGCAGGGAGGAGCGGACAGGGCAGGTGACCCCAAACCGACCAACAAGGGATTCCAGCCCATAGACAGCATATTGGGTATAAAGCAGAGGGATCTGGAGGGTCTACAGCTGCTCTCTCTCTGGGGACTCCCAGGCTCTTCTCCACTCTTGGGCACCTTTGCCAGCTTTGCTTGGCTTGGCTCAGCTCCTCTTTCGGTTCCTCCCTAAGAGCATCCAAGGACTCTGTCCATTCTGCCTTCCATCCCAATTGGTGTGTTCCTGAATCCAGTACCAGAATCAAGCTCCTGAACACAGCTCCCATCCGCTGTGGGGCCCAGGCTGGGACTCCCTCAGTGCCTGACCCACAGCATCAGTGGTGATGGTGGTGTAATTGCCATCAGGGGGGTTGGGATCGATACTGTTTTGTATATATTTGTACATTCTACTTTTATTATTATTTTTATTTTCATTAAAGCTGTTCCAGTTTCCTTTTCTAATGGCTGAGTCTCCCTTATTCCCTTTCTCTTCCCCTCTGGGGAGGGAGGGGGGTTAACAGAGAGTGTCTGTTATAGGTCTAAGGTGCCACCCTGACCCTAAACCCTGACACTATCCACTAGAATCTCTAATTCCCCTTCATCAACAAGATGGGGGAGAATATAGAATGATAAATCCTCTTGATCAACCTAAAGACAGGGAGATAATTTACCAAGTACCATCACAGGGAAAACGGACTTGACTTGGAGAAAAGTAATTTATTTGTTAGTTAAAATAGCAGTGAGAAACTTGCTAGGGTAGGAAATATGGTCTCATCTGGAGATGAGGCTAATTTTTAAAAAAATATGATGTGGATCACCCATCAAATAAATCAAGGGCAGCCCACAAAATGACAGCCCACAAATAGTAGTTAATGTTAATTAATCACCAACAAACAGAAGTGATTTTAGGCAATTTTGTCAGGGATTGGTATGAACACAGTAACTGTTCAATATTCTCATCAACAATCTGATGTAAACAACGAATCAGTGTTGATAAAACTGAAAATTGTGCAAAGACTGAAAACAGTTAAAAATTAAAGGCACTAAAGGAGGCCATATTTTTGGAACAGGGCATTGTATTCACCAAAGCAGAAAATGAACTGCTTGAACAGCTTTTCTAATCTGACTCCTCTTTGGAGCATGGTGATGCCCAAGAGATGTACTTATCTGAGTACTCAGCTTCCTGAACTACCTTATTAAATCAGGTCTGCTGGCAGTTGACCTCTTTTTATCTCTTCATGATCAAAAGATACTTATAAATAGTGGAGCTACATACTAGATAACTGATTTATTTTTTTCCTCTTTTGGGTAATTTCCTGTTCCACAGATACTTCAGTGAAAATAATCACATTCATAGAACCATAGAATGGTTTGGGCTGGAAGGGACCATAAAGGTCACCCAGTTTCCCCCTGGCCATGGACAGGGACATCTCCCACTACACCAGGTTGTTCAAAGACTCATCCAACCTTGAGCACTTGAGGGAGCATTCACAGCTTCTCTGGGCAACATGTTCCAATGTCTCACCACCCTCACAGTGAAGAATTTCTTCCTTAAAGTAAATCTACCTTCTTTCTGTTTAAAACTATTATCCCCTGTCCTATCACCACACTCCCTGATATCGAGTCCCTCATCTTTCCTGTAGGACCCCTTTAGGTACTGGAAGGCTGCTATTAAGTTTTCCCCGGAGCCTCCTCTTTTCTAGGCTAAATAGCCCCAAGTGTCATACCCTGTCCTCATATGGGAGCTGTTCTACCTTCCTGATCATCTTCATGGCCCTCCCCTGGACCCACTAGAGGTCTTCACTGTGCTGACAAAGGGCAGAGAGAGAAGAGCTGTGTAAAGATACACTTGCCATATGATTTTCCTCAAGGATTCAAACCCAGATTTCCCACCAGTTGGGAGAATGGTATGACAACTAGGTAACTGTGTTAAGGCTCCTCCAGCTACTGGTTCTGCAATTATCTGTCTAGAAAAATGCATAAACATGCTCTGGATGGATGGAGAGTAATAGTGGACTTTGTCTTCTGGTAATGAGTTCACTTTCTGAGGAAAGCCAGAGGCATTAGCTTTGCTCTCTTATTTCTTCATTTCTCTTTCATCCCACTCCATAACTGGTCATCTCTTCAACTACCACAGTAGATGAAGAAACAAATGTCAGAAGCAGAGGAGAAAAAAGTTGTTCTGCTCCAATCTGACCACAAAAACTGCCTATTGACAGGGTAAGGGTGTCACAGAGCCATGAGACAGGCTGTCATCCCCACTGGATGGGGATGGCAAATTTGTCCATGAAGTTTCCTTTGTTTCACTTTTCTTTCCTTCTGGTTTCCTTTCCACAAAATAAAAATCAAACTGGCAGCTATCAGAGAAGATGGTAGCTGATAGAAACATCAAAACATTCTTAAGTTCCCATCCAGCTTTCTCCTTTTTGTACATCTAATAATCACTTTCTCCAGTCCAGAGGAGCTGGTAAATAAAGTGTTAACACTCACTAGTCCTTACATCTCTTCAGCGAAAAGCAGAATTAAACAGAAATAACAAAACCTCAAAAAACATGTAGATTTGTCAACAAAACTTTGACTTTGCATTCTTTTTTTTTCTATTTAATTTTTGGCTTACAATGAAACAGCAGGAACAGGTAACTGATGGATAGAATTTGACCAAAGCAGCTTTACCTGTTTAAATGTGTTAGATGATGGCAGTGAACCACTCACCGGAACAGTCCCAAAAGATAAATGTCATGAGTCTTGTACTAATTTAAAAATACAAATTACTTGTAACTGGTAACTTACCCAGTTTCATCACAAGAGGCTAAAACAAATTACTGGAGCTATCTACAGCTATACTCAGGATCGTCAGTCAAAAAAGCATTTCACAATTGCTTGTTGTTTGCTTAACAGAATTGCTTATTGACCACCTTGCATTGCTACTGTGTGTTCTCTTTTGATTTACACAACATTAAGTACTTTGGAATGATACGTACACACATGCACATGCACCTCAAGAAAACCTCAGCACATCTCTATTCTTTTGTTTGGGGTAGGATTAAAAAAATGGTGATCATTAAAGAATTCTTCCACAAATGGATTACAAATCCATTTAGTATTTCTTTTCGATAGGTAATTACACTTGTGGTCTCAGCTCTATCAAATCCAGAGAATCTAGTCTGAAGACAAGATCTTGTCAGAAGAGTCTTGTTAGACATACGCCTATGTGGTCCTCTATAGAGAAGCCAGTTTGTGCAGATTATGTTTGTGCATCTACATTTCAAGTAGGGTCATTGTGGAAATTAGGAAACCTAATGTCCTTTATCAACTCACACTCACCTAGGAAGGAGCTGTCATTTCCCTTTATGAATGTCCCAGTTTCTTGAGCTATGCTATAGAGAGTAAGAACAATCAGCTCCTTCACAGTGGTGTTACTCCAACTCCATGTACACTTGTTAGTATAATAAGAAGTATACACTATCAAGTGTATGTTCTTGCTCAGCTCTGCATATCATTGACAAAAGTGTCTGCACAGACATGACAAAATTAAGATTTGCATGAGGCATCCAGTACCACGGAGCCTGCTGTCTGGGAGAGGCTATCCCCAGGGACTATAGACACATGAACTGAAGACAGGCTACACTGAGCAATCTCCACGACAACAGCAAGCCTTGCACAGCTTTCAACCAGACCTATTTTCATACCCAGATCAATGATCATGTAATAGACAACAAAGCACATTATTGTTGCTGTTGTTTATAGACAATACCACGTTTGGTGGATTTTGAAAAGACAGAAGCAGAATTAATGGAGAGGCTGGAAGAGATTGTACTTCTTCCATGACCTATTAACTAATGAGGATGTAGAGCAATTTCCTGAAGACAACTAGGAGTAGCCACATCACTGTTCCCCTTTTCTTATTCATATGATAGATATATTTAACTCTGGACTCAGAGAAATTAAGATCACTGTCTAAGACAGAACTGTGGAAGCAACAGATCTTCCAGTACAGCCAAACACAGCACTATGCCCAGAAATGAAGGAGCTGATGTCTAGTGAACATGAGCCCTGTACCCATGGTATCAGCAGATCTGCACAGGCTTTCAAGGACAGTAATACCCTGCAATCCATAGATACATATATTGAGAGGTGATTTCATTCCACATCTGGCCAGATGCATAATTTAATACTCTGTACAGAGAAAAATATAAGTCTAAGGGATGGAAAAAAATACCAACATTAGAAATGTAAAACGCATAAAAAGTGCTTTGCTTAGAGAAAGTAAGAAAATTCATACAGGCAAAACATTAGATGCAACAGGGCTCTTCAGTTTGGGGAAGGAATGCAGATCAAAACCCAGTGGCTGGAAGCTAAATCCACACAACTTCCTATGAGAAATTAGTCATCATTCTTTGTAAGGCTGAAGATGATTAGTCTGTAGCAAATTCCCTGCAGGAAACGATGGATTCTTCATTTGTCACATCAAACTTGGATGCCATTTTCATCAAACACAGATAAGTGGAGTCAATATAAGGCTATCAGGGTGAATTCTAATGGTAAAATAGTCTTTTCATTAGTGGAGTATGCTGAGCTTGATTCATGATAATAATGAAATTCAGTGGAAATGCTTCCCAGTTTCAGGAGTGAATGCTAACTTTCTTCTTTGCAGGCAATATCCCCAAGTACAGTTTTAAGAGGTTTACATATTATTTGTGTGTGGGCAGACATTATTGCTTTCTATAATGAAATGTCAGCTTCTTACATGAGGAAGAAAAATGGTTTTCTGACAACCCTTTTGTCTTGTAGTGACTGCTCAAACCTAGAATATTGTACATTACTCCAATGCCACACAACAGTCTCTGTGCCCTAGAATAAAGGCATCCAGTGACTACCCTGTCAAACACAAGGCAAGTAAGTCATCCATAATGCAAGCTCCTATGCAATTTTTTTTTTGTCTCATGATTTATCAATTTAAGTGTCTTGTTCTTCCTTTGTGGTTCATTTTTAGTCATCCAGTTCACTCAGCCTCTCTAACTTGACCTTCTTAAGATTTCTCACCCCTGCAGTACAGGTACAGGAACATCATTTTCCCATGGCTCATAGGAGAGAGCTGAAGAATGAGAAAACTGCAGGTGATGCATATATCTGTCAGATGGCAGCAGTGAATGTTTATAAATCCTTATGAATTTAGAATACCCATTTCTTGTTCCATTAGAGAGTGACAATTTAAAGATTTCTGGATTACAACAAGACTAGTGATGTGTATCTGGACCCTGCTGACACACATCTTCTATTACATGGTGGTTGACTGTATATAAAAAATTAACTGCTCAGTGCCAACAATTTCTGCAGCAGCCACTGAAGGAAAATCAGTGATGGGTAAAGGACTCATCTATGATTTCCATCAGATAATTTAGAGATAGAAAGCACCCAGATTTCTTCAATGACATGGTGTATATTTTTGTTATTGTTATGCAAACACAGATAATATCCTTAGAGCTCCACTAAACCTGATAAGAATATTCATTTCATTTCCATTAAGGACATCTCAGCTTTTCCAACAAAGCTTTTCCAGATATCTTTAATATGGGCAGAATGCATTTAAGGCTTGCTTGGGCCAAAATATTCCCAGTTAATTTCTCCCAGGGGAAATAAATGGCAGATGTTCATGTCAAGCAACTCAGAGATTTATAGTTGGAAGTCTCAAAGGACCAAAATAATGTATTGGATTTCTAGGTCCACTCATAATAGCCTGTAATGACTTTTACATTGTATTATTGGAATAGCAATGTGTGTGGGTATATTACTGATATAAATGAACAGTAGAAACACTGCATACATATCCACCAATAGGATTAATATATATATACATCAGTATGACCAAAATGAGAAATTGGTCCATACTGTTTAAGTTTTTCCAAATGCTTAGTGAGAACTGATAAATACTTCCAGCAAAATCTGCCGAATGAGCAAAGAAATTAATTTTCTATAAAAAACTTATACTGGAGTTTAAAGCACCAGATGGACCTCAACCTGGATTAAATTAGGGGAAGATCATTGTTAGCAAGGATTATAATAAATAGCATACCGGAAGCTGCTATGCAAAATAGGATAGAAAAAAAAGAAATGTACAAATGACAACCCAGCAACTTCCTTCAGTGTCTTCTAGGTCAACTCAATTAATTTAAGTTTCATTAAAATGCATCTCCTTAACATGAGGCTTTTTGTCTTACTACAAGGAAAGAGAGCTCTGAAATTTAAGTTGAAGGATGATCACCATACCTGTGATTTACCCTGCAATTTCTGACTGTCCTGCCATACTTATCTTGTTAGGAATGTAAACAAGTAGGCATTCTGACAGACTCTGTTTCTAGGGTAGAGCTGAGAAGCCATCCTAAAACAAAAGGCAAAGTGAAGCTGTTTGTTTCTTTTCCCAAGTCATGTTTATTTTCATTTGTTTTGGAGTAAATATTTCTCAGCTGATATAAATCTGACTGTAACACTGACAGAGTATCTATCTCCACGGCTGCTATAAGATCATTGGAGAAAGTCACAATTGCCCATTGCTAATGTGGGAGATCAGGGGAAAAAAAATGGTCAGGTAAGAGATAAATGAGGTCTATCTGGCTGAACTGTCACCTAAATGGAGTAAGTCCATAACAAGAAAAAGAAGGATGCTTTTTGTATTACAAGGCACACTACCTGCTAGTGCATGTATCCCAGTGCCCAATTACAGTCCATAAAACAACTGACATTTCTCAAAGATAAGAAAATGTGACTTGGGCCCATTTTAAATATGAAAAACTGGACAAAATACCTGACCTACAAAGTTTTTTTAGGGTCTAAATCCTATTGATTTCAGGCGCAGACACCTCTCACTCAATTTTAGGCATCTAACCAAGGCAGTTCAGCTAGAAGAGTAGCTGCTGCAGGTACTCTCAGTGGATAAGAAGTTATAGACACTAAGTTGATTCATTTTATTTTCACTTCTCTCCAGTGATCAGAGAGATATGAAGGTTAAGCTAGTTATGAGTTCCCATTTAACACCTAACATCTAATATTATGTCTTAAGGCTGTGAGTCCTGGCCCTTCATGAGAACCTGGAGCAAAACAATGGCTGAGGTTAGCACCAGCAGCCAGGAACAGAGCCCCCACTCTGACCATTGGATGATCCTGTTTTCTGTATAAGAGGAGGAGAAAGACATGAGAGACAGCTGCCACAGCCTATCAGTTGCTCCCCGTTCAGTGAATTTACATTTCAGCATAAATTTTTCCCACTGGCAGGTTGTATGCAGGACTTTACACTCACAAAAAACTCTGCCCCAGGACTGAAAAGGACCAAAACTCAAAGGTGGTTTTCTTTGTTTCAGAGTTTTCCTCAGTCAAATTTTGGACGAGTTCATTTCTGAGGCTGATACTAATTTAGCAGCTCTGTGAACAGCATTCCCCAGCATCCTGGTACCCACCTTATGCTTCCCCAGATGCTGTTGGCTCCTTTATGCAGACTGCCAGGTGCTGTGCCTTCACCAGCTACCTTGCCACTCACTGCTGTTTGTCCCTCAGGTGTGATTGCTTACTTTTCCCTGCATTGAGACAGAACATTTATTGTCATATCCATTAAAAAAAACAAAACAAAACAAAACAAAACAAAACAAAAAAAAAAAAAAAAAAAAAAAAAAAAAAACACCAAAAAAAAAAAAACAAAAAAACCCCAAAAAACCCAAAACCAAAAAAGCATTACCTGGAT